>APFE030298701.1:0-12212 GCA_000404065.3 Pinus taeda
CCTAGCCCAGGAAACCTCCACAGGTTCCCTAGCCCTCCGTGCCCAAGTCCAACCAGATATAGTGTGTCCTCAAGAAGGATGTGCAAAACCAGATAATAATACTTTCCTCCTCTCAAACCCAAGAAACCTCCATAGGTTTCCAAGGTCTCCCAAAACCATAACAAGTCCAAACAATCACAACCAACCCCCACATTCATAAGCAAAACCTCCCAAAGAAACTCCCCCCTTTTCTCCCTTCCTCCTTCCCTTTTATACCCTCCTTCCCTTTTCCATCTCAACCACCTATCATTAATGTCATTCACTTCTCACCCATCCCTATAGTTGAATTCTCTTCTCCCAAGCAAGCTAGGAGTACATTTGGAAATGTGAGATGTAATTACATGGAGAGAACCATGTCTACTCCTTAATAAATGTGAGGGTACATTGGGTAATGTGAAATGAATATATATATTGATAATGAGTTGGAGAGGACTATGTCTTCTCTTTAATAAATGTGAGGGTACATTGAGTAATGTGAAATGTAATTACATGGAGAGGACCATGTCTACTCCTTAATAAATGTGAAGGTACATTGGGTAATGTGAAATGAATATATATATTGATAATGAGTTGGAGAGGACTATGTCTTCTCTTTAATAAATGTGAGGGTACATTGGGTAATGTGAAATGTAATTACATGGAGAGGACCATGTCTTCTCCTTAATAAATGTGAGGGTACATTGGGTAATGTGAGTTGAATACATACATTTTGAAATAATGGAAGGAGACCAAATTCTACCCAATATTCAATTTGAGAAGGTAAGTGGAGAATTTAAATAATGGAAATCATAAATTTTATATTAGACCTATATTTCTCAATATTTTTAGATAATGTAAACATTAACAAAATTTGTAGGATAAGATTTAAGTGGGGCATTACATACACCCCTCCTTCAGAAAGCTTCGTCCTGAAGTTAGAATGAAAAGATGCAAGGAGTTTGAAAGCATAGCAACCAGAGAGAGTTATAGCAATGAAATTGGATAAGTCCGACAATGACATTTTTTTTTTTCCATCAAGAGTCTCCAACTGATCTATATCCTCCTATCCACCCTGGCCTACTTCCGTTCCCACCCTATCCGTCCTCCGCTGCTTTATCAGTGGCAACAACCATACTAACCACTGATAAAACCATCATGGTGGGAGTGTCGAATACATCGACCTAACTTCCCCCAGCAGGCAACTGGCAATCGTCATCACACGTCTAGGGGGAGCGTTCAGCTGTCCTCCCCACGATTCCAGGTTTCGGAGGATACACGGTGGGAAACACCTCCACCCCTCCTTCACAACACGGACCACACTACAGAGCTGGTTGGACTTGTCATCGAATAATCCAGTCAGGTCGTCTTGCCACCTGTCATTTGCATTTTACTCGTGTCATAAGAGTCCATATCAAGTAGATACCAAATGTAATAGGACAATGTGCATCATACCTTCCCCATGAGATGTCTCAACCTTCCCTCAATGGAAGAGTAGCTCTCGGCTATCATATAATTCTTTCTCCCTGCAGGTTAGCTCTCATTCGTGCACAAGACGTATAATCATCACATTATTAAGTCTAGTATCCATATGTCACTTTGTAGTTCATACTGGAAACAATCATAATTTCACTACGTCATTCATTAGATAAATCATATCCACTTAAGCCATACATGAAACGACAGTAGCTCTGATAAGTCATGTACTAGATAAATCATCACCAAGTAAGTCATACATCAAATGTTTCCATCATCAAAATCAAACCTAAGTAGTTTCACATGTTCAACCAAATGCATCAATATTACACAATGTTCATAAATAAATAATACAGAACTGCAACATAAAACCTTAACATAGATAGTTGTCTACGTCAAAATGGGCACCATAAATTCTCATGTGACATCTTGGTGGAACCCCTCAATAACAATTAGAGTTGAAGATATTCAATTGTCCGTCATGGAAAATAGCATTTGAACCCGGATATGCTATAAGGTGGTACCAAAACCAAAATAATGGCAAGCAATGGATTAATGCACTATCAATTCCACTAGAAGGTGCTAGTATAAGTTTTATGCATATAATTTCTTTTAAAAAAATCTCACTCTTCCAATTTGATGGTTTTTTTTTTTTTTCATCTTCGAAACCAATTAATTAATCGCGTAAAAGACTCAAAACTTCAGAAACTGTTTCCAGCACGATCTCATATGGGAGAAATGTCCTCTAAATGTCAAAGGTTCAAATTTATTATATATTTAATCATTATTTACTAGTACTAAGACAATTTTATGATATATAATGCAGCTCACAATATGACCTGTCAAATGAGAAATAATTAAACAAATGGAATAATTGCCTTATTCAAGTCTTCACCATCCCAACCTTTAGTTGTGTTATCCTTACTTTTCACCTTGTTGACTCCATTGTGAAAAGATACGAAATTGCAAATTTGAATTTTCACAATTGAGGTTTTATATGGACAAAAGATGGTCCCTTGGGATTTGCATGTGTTGTATCCCACTTTGGATACTAAGAATATTGTAAGATACCTCACGCAAGAATCCTCCTAACTATGGTAAAGACTTTCCGAAATTTGGAGGAAACCCTTTTGATGTTGTTCCACATATCCTGGCATTTATGAAGCATATGTTAAAATTGAAGGAAAGACATGAAGATGTCGTGATAAAGTTATATGTGCCCTTTTGGGACAACAGTCTCGTGGTTCTCTTGAATACTCTTCTAGTCCAAAGATGGTCTATTCTCTCAAGACTCTGATGAAGAGCTTTCTCAGATTCCGTGGTCCAAAATCACAGGGTTTCAAAGGTACCTACCAGCACTTGTTGGTAGCCTCACAACATGAGGGCCTTGTTCTATCACATGTTTCTAAGCCAAAAATTAAGTAACTTCAAAGAGCTCAGAGATCAACAATATAAAACAAGTAGGAAAACAAAACCATGAGAACTCCGAAAATATGTTACCAGAAATGAGAAACAAAAAATGAAATGTGAAATGGATTCAACATGGGAAATGAGATTTTGAGGTTTCACGATGAGAAACTTTGCAGAGTTATTTTCAAAACATCACAAGAATAACTGAAAGTTTTCATTATCAACATTCATCATACAGAAACATTGTCTTAAACAATTTTAATTTCTAAAATTGAGAACATATATCACATTCAAATTTCATAATACATATTCAGAACAAAATTAGCCATCCTCAATAGCATGATTCGTATTATAACAAGGTGTGCAACAAGAAGATATCTAAAAATTCACTATACAGTCTGTAAGCTACCATAGATGCATCTTGACCTAGATCTATTGAGCACTTAGGGGAATAAAAAAAATTCCAGATGTGAACTTCTCAGGAGTCGGTTCTTAACAGATCTGGGGTTAACATGGATCTATGATGCATATTGATGATGGTTATCTTCTATACTAAGTCTTGATGTCCTTGTTTTTATTTTTCCACAATATAATCCTCTTGGCCTACTCACCGAGGAGCTACAAAGACATATTGATGCCATATCCAACATCTGGAACTTTTGATAATTCACATTTAATCTTAGTTCTACACCTTTGACAGTTCATAATTAACCTTCTTATAACAAAGTTCATAATCTTCAATGTGTCTCAACAAGCTCTCACCAACTACCACTTCTACTTCCAAGGGGATGAGATTATGATTATCAAGACCTACAAATACATGGGGGTCAGTCATTGGGGTCTTGATTCACTTTGAGGCATGCTTTCTAGCCTAGTCTTTACAAGACATATGGTTCAAGAGGGTGATTTCAACTCCACTTCCTAGAGATATCTTGTTTGAGATACACCTCTTGGGAAAATCATCAAACACATTGTCCTCTATGGCTCTAAGACCTGGGAGCTAGAATGCATTGGGTTAACTAGGCTAAAACAAAGAGAATCCACACCCCTCCATTATAACGCATCACCCATTTGCTATGAATAGTGCCCCCAGCCCATCATCCAACTAGTGTTCACAACCATCCTTTCAGCCTCAAGGCCATCTTTGGACTTGTCTCCATTCTTCACATAGTCTGAACCTTGTGAGAATTAATGTCAAGTAGGGATCAATGACCTCAAATCCACCTCATCAAGATGTCAACTTGAGGATACACAGAGGCAGCGTTCCCTCATCCATCCCCTCGCAACTTACAGTGTCAGTGTTTGTGGGTTTTTCATCAACATTTCGTAGTAATGGAAACTCTGCTACCCCCATCTCCTGTCACAGGCATTTACGAAATCTTATCCCAGATATGACCTTCTCTGCTCTCTCACTTGAACTAATAAATCCTCACAGGGATTATGGTAAGAAACTCCTATAATGTATCCAGTTTGGTTTCCCAAGTGGGAGGCTAGCTGTACAGAATATGTAATATTTTTTTTTTTTACTTACAATTCATAAATGAAATCTTGCAACAAGAAAAAATTCATGTCTAGGTTAAAAGGAGTATTGCTGCAAATGATAAAACAATGCAACTTTTACAATTCTCTAAGAACTTTAGAGTAAGGGAGACAGTGGTAGAAGAAAAATTGATTACAACAGCAGAGTGCCACTTCTATTAAATATATAATTTATATGCAATCTGCATCTACTGGCAATCTGAGGATGAATTAAGTAAACCACAGTTCTACGACTAGAACACAGGTTATTATATCAAAACACGAATGGAAGACACAAAAATAAAGCATATTTCAAGAACCGATCTGAAGATACAACTGCGAGATATATTCAGGGCGTTTGCGAAAGAAAGCCTACATCGCGGCTTCCATAAGCGTTTTCAAGGACTGAATTCCAAAATACCGTTTCCATTCACGACAATTCCGATTGCTTCAAAAGCAAAATGGAAACGTAGAAACTCCAAAGCCACAGAGGCACTTACATTAAATCACAATGAAGCTCTGCTATTGGTCAAAGCGCGAAATAAAAAGATACAAATGGAAACGTAGAAACTTCTAAGCCACAGAACATTAAATCACAAAGAAGCTCTGCTAAGCGTCAAATAAAAAGATACATGATGGAATAGATGAGACGTGGCTTTCGAAGTTAAACAAGATGGAACAGGAGACACGGCTTTGCAAGCTGAAATGCCCACAGAAGGGCTACCACACAAACAAATGTTGTCAGCAAGAGATGCATTCACAGGGCCAAGAAGACACTTTGCACACAGTGTGAGGTGTTCAAGTAAATTATCCACTATACGGATCAAATGAATCCGAAGTTCTCGCTGTGCAAATAAGAGGATATAAAGTTACCAATCAATAATATTTATAGATTCAATGCATTAAGCCAGAAGATCCGCAAATCAGGTAAAAAAAAGGAAAGTAAAAACGGATGGGTTACTTACACTAAAAGCATCTCATTTAAAAACAATGGGAAACAGACAGCACATTTAATGCATATATCATTTAAAAGATAATGGGAAACGCACAGCACATTGTTTCAGTAAAGCCCTTTATTAGCCTATATCTTACAGTTTCAAAATAAAAGGAGAGAAGTGCTGGCATCAGATAGGAGCGAAAGACTTGATGAATTAATTACAAAGACTTCCTGTAGTAATGCCATTCACAGAATCTTTTTGAGATGTAAAGTCATGTTAATGTGACAAAACAAAAGTATCATGCTGAAGTGGAGGTGCTGTTTATTGTAGTCCTTATGCTAATGTGAATTTTGGAGGGAGTCCAGGCATAAGTCTTGGTTGGCTTCAACTCTAATAATTGCCCATAGTGGTGCAATGGCACTCTGACAGAATGTGTAGTATTAAAATGTTGTAGCCTAAGTTGTGTTTTCAGATATACAAGTGTAGCTGGAATATCTAATCCAACAGTTTGACAAGAGTATGATTGTATTTGTTTAGGGTCTTGAGACTTGAACCTTCCGTGAATTTGAAAAGGAACGTACAATTTCCTGAAAGCTGAATTGTGGCATGTCTACAAACTTCAAACCAGAAATGTAGCCTTACAACTCAGCAATAGAAGTTGAATTGGAAGTAAGTTCCAAGTTTAAAGCAGCATCTCTCTTGAATGATATTTGTTTTTGTCTTGGTTGAATCGATTTCCAGGGCTCTGAAGGATAACTATCGCACTAATTAGAGCCTTTCCAAACTTGTAATGTCAATTCAGTTTTCCAACAACTTTTGAATATTATTTGGCAGTTAAATAGTATGAATCAGGGAATTGTGAAAATAATGTCTGCAGGTGATCACTCTGAATATCCAGTCATCTCTTTGTTGCCCCTTTTGAAATTTTGGCGAAAAGGGCACCTTTTTAGGGACAAATGGATCAATGAGTAGATATGCTGGAGTATGTAGGATGCGATTACAGTAGCATGCATCTTCTAATAGAAATGACGATGTCAATCAACTTCTCATGCTGGGATAATCCGTTCCCAGATAATGCTACAGGTTTGTTTATACAGTACAATATGTGTATGGCATCATCGCTATAGAATAAGCCCTTATAAGAAGCCATATCAGAAATTGCACCAGTAGGTGTGTGGTTGATGGTAAATGTCGTTGAAACTTGAAACAACTACTTATTTCCAAAAAAACGAAGCTTCATGTTCTGAGAATGAAATAATATAGTGAGACATTTCCATGATAGCCACGTTCTTGTGCTCAGCAATACCATTTTGTTGAATATAGGGTACAATCTTCTACCAAGAGATGCCATGAGAGCAGAGAAATTGTCAGAAAACATTACCTCCCCCATCATAGTATAGACACTTTATCTTTTGCTCACATTGTGCTTTCAACAATAGTTTTGAATTCCTAAAATTGGCCAGACACCTCATTTATGTGTTTAATGGTGTAGACACATAGAAATTGAGAATTATCATCAATAAACGTAAGGAAATATTTAGCTTCCACAAGAGAAGTGGCCATGGAATAACAATTATCACTATATATTAACTCAAGGGGCCTAGAGGGCCTGCCTTGAGTTGTCCTTTGGAAATGACTCTTGTTGGTGCTTACCCGTCACACATCCCTTGTAAACACCATTCGGAGGGTTGATCTCTACCTGGCCATTTTTTTTTTTAAAGTACAAGTGATTCTATCCATTAATATATATGGTGGAACTTGCATTCAGGGTCAGAGGTAACCAAGTGAAACTTAGTGAAAACATAAAGACTTGAGCTGTCCAATTTGTTCTTGGCATCTTCATTGTTAGGTTTGAATTAGAAAGGTTGGGAACTGTAGCCAGTTTGCATTTGTCTGAAATTAAAATGCTATAAACAATCTTCCAAGAGGTGGCATGGGCTGGCCAATTGCCCTATGAAACTATAAGCGGACATAACCAGTTCTAAACATATTATGACACACACCAGAAGATATAAACACAACCATTATGTATTAAGTTGAACCAAGCCTGCTTGAAAGCAGTCCTTCAGTGATTTCCATTGTTATTAACAAAATTTATGTCATCCTAAAGAATGGATGAATAAACTAGAAAGTGTTATTCACCATCCAAACAAAACCATTGGTATTGAAGATTGAAAAAAAATTACAAGATATATGGAGAAGCATTACAATAGTTCAGATGAGACCAAATATTTCCAATGTAGATCAGCTTAGCTGGATGCATTTGTCTGAATTGGTTGGATAAATCTACTTCTACTTTTGAATTTTAAATAAGCAACATCAATTTTAGCCTTGAGTTTACATGGGGTGCTAGGAAAGTGATGAATTATTTTATCTAGGAGAGTCAATACATTGAAATTTCTACCTAAAGTATTTTCTAGTAATTGTCATGAGATAGATTCTTTGTTGGTTGCTAGAATATATCACTGATTTTCTTGGGAATGGCCAAGAAAATCACTGATTTACTCCAATGGTTGTACCTTTATGTTTGGACAATTATTAGAGTTTCCAGAGAGCTGCAATAGGGTAGCACTCTTCACATTAACTCAACTTTGTGGTCTTCTGGCAAGAAGGTTTATTACCTTTGTGGATGAACTCTACAACCACTATTGTTGCCTTATATGAATTGCAGCTTCATCTATTAATGATCTATTTCTGGGAGCAGATGAAGGAACACTATAACTTGGAGAACTTTTAGTTTTCAGAGACATCACACATTTAGAAGCTTTGTTCAACATGAAGATGCATGGTAGCCAGCACATATTTCAAGAGCCCTCTTTTTTTTTTGAGAGATTTAAGGATTTAAGGATGTCAAAGGGTCACTAGTCCAAGACGAGGACTCCCAATTTTCTTTGATTTGATCCTCCCTCATTTATGGATTTTTAAATTGCCAGGCATATTTTATTATTATTAATTGGAGCAGAAAGTATATCTAAATCTACTTTTGTCTCTTTCTGGGAAAATTAGTTGAGGAGATTGAGGAGTGATATATTTAATTGCTTTACCTTGGTTCAAATTGTGGATATGGAAGTCAACATGAAGAAGCATAGCAGTCAGCACAAGCTCAGAAAGAAAGCTTGCTCAAATAGCAATTAATGCCACCATAGTGTGCATCTTGTCTTTCAAGAAGCTATGGATATTTACACAAGATGCCACATGTTTTTGTGTCCATGAAACCATATGAACAATCCGTTTAGATTAACTTAATTCAAACAACTGTTTAAGGTGAAGTCATTGTAGAGTGTAATGACATTGGAAATTTTTGTTTTTCCTAATGAGCCTATTTTAAACACGTACCAGGTTCTCAAGATTCATGGAGATAAGGGACTTTACCCTTATTTCTGACTCAACCTACAACTGCTATTTGCATATGAAATATTTTGATAACGCATTGGACATATTTCTCCATAGCTTGTCAAAACTGGAATAAGATGTATCTTGGTATTGGCATTGCATGCTACCAACCAGGGAAAATTGTAATGATCAAGCCGCACTATCCAAAGGCAATGGTATGGATCCTTTGAAATACAAGGTTGTGGCTTCTTATACACTGGTTGGTTTAGCCACCAAGAGGACATGTGAAGTCTGTATTGCATTCCAGCTGGCATTGAAGACTTATGCCAGCTAGTCCTTAAAGGATTTACAATTCCTCTGCACCAAAGGGGTGATGTAAGACCCCTCTCATTTCCTGCCATCCTGAGTTATCACTTTCTGATTGCAGTCCTATTTGATTAATGATACATAAACACACCCAGTCATATTGACAGATGTGTTTGAGTGTTCTTAGAGTTCTACCCGTGGTACTATCTTTTCCTTTCGGTTCCATACCTTTCCTACATAAGTTATTTCTCACCGTATATCACTGCCCTTGAGAAATATTTCTCTCTTTAACAGAAATGCACAAAGAAGCCAAACCACCAAATCTTGGTAGCGTTTCACATGCAGGGCAGAATGTTAGTTTTGTGACTAGTTCCTTACATGGATTTTGTCACACACACATCATTTTACATGACATCATCTAGGTATTACAAAAGCATAATACTGATGGCCATGTCTCAACTCAGTTTTTTTTGGGTTTAATCCCTTCTGTTTTCAAGCTTTTGTAAACAAGTTTGTCACGTCACATTGTTGGCCTCTCATCAGCTATAGTGTACTGTGTACCTCAGCCTCACCCAGTTCAACATAGTTTTGAGACATAAAATAACCTGTCTCTGTTTGGAAAGGAACTAGAATAGAAAGAAAATACATCCTCATCAATTAAACTGTGCATACTATTTCTGTCAAGGATTAGTTCCGTGAGGGATGAGCTATGATAGAATAGTTCCATGAGGAATGAACTATGTACAGAACTACTGTAAGATACCCTTCTAGTAATATCTCAAGTTTCCCACAAAATAACAGAGTTTGGTTAACTCTATCTCTGAGGTATTTCATCAAACAGTTTGAATGCATATGGCTGTAGGTGTATTCTTTTGTATTTTATTTCAAATAAAAGAATACAGTACCACAAATACACCGTGAGAAGGCTTCAACATAGCAGTATATAATTTATATTAAACTTAGAAATGGTACATACTACTGATAGGGACTTGTAACAGTGAAACGAGAGAAAAACATATGAGTAGATGGCAGCTCCTTTTGTTAAACAGTTAGGCTGTAGGTGCTGTTCATCTCTCCAAGATGATTTTACAATCCAGAAATTATCCCCACAGGCACAGCAGTCGCATACAACTCTCAGAAATCAAGTATTTCGCCCTTAAAGAGTAGACTCGACCCCAAGGAAATGAGGTCAATACAGCAGTAAACTTAATGTAATGATCCATTTCGATTTATAAGCAAAAGGCTAAGTTAACAGGATTCGGACCAGTGTTTTGTGACAACCAGATAACATTACTGATTGTTAAAGCCAGAATTCCTGTGTTTATTCTAGGGCCAAGGCTCACATGCTTACTTTCCTGACTTGTGGACTACTGTATTTTGTTATGTATTGCCTGTATGACAGCAATTAAGACATTTGGACATGTTGATAAATAGCTAACATGATACTAGTTCCATTGATGTTGAGATTGTTGAAAACTCTAATGAAAAGATAGGACCATTACCTGTACCAATAGATATCAAAATAGGACCCGGAAAAAAGTAGTAGTTATTTCTGGTCCTAATACTGGAGGGAAAACAGCAACAATGAAGACTCTAGGGATAGCTGCTTTGATGGCAAAAGCTGGCATGTTTTTACCAGCTAAGGGTCAACCGAAGCTTCCATGGTTTGACCATGTCATGGCAGATATTGGTGATAGTCAGTCATTGGAGCAAAGCTTATCCACATATAGCGCACATATACAACGCCTTTGTAAAATTATGGAAGTGGGCACTAGCCAATCCCTTGTTTTGATTGATGAAATTGGGAGTGGTACTGACCCTTCTGAAGGTGTGGCACTTTCAGCAAGCATTTTACAGCATCTTGCAAGTTAGGTGAATTTGACCATTGTAACTACGCACTATGCAGACTTGAGTAAACTCAAGGACAAAGATGATAGATTTGAAAATGCTGCAACTGAATTTGATATTGAGACTTTACAGCCCACCTACCGCATACTTTGGGGAACTATGGGCCAGTCCAATGCCTTGGATATTGCCCAGTCAATTGGAATGGATTCCAAAGTCTTGATTCGTGCACGGGAGTGGGTGCGAGAGGTACGGGGTTCGATACCCCGCATCTCCATTTATGTTCAGATTTCGATGGTGCATGATGGCATATCGGCCCCCCTTTGTTGAAGGGCATTTAACAGAGAACGGCACGTTAACTGTAAGCAAACATAAGGATAATACAGGAAACCATATTTTGCATGAAGAACGCCAAAGTGGAATTTTCCAGTCACTCTCAAAGCAAAGAGATGAACTTCAAGAGCAAGCAAAAGAAATTGCTTCTGTTCTTTGTGATTCTAAACAGCTTCATGACGAGATTCTTGCTGAGGCAGAAGATCTTGACAAAAGAGAAGCAGTGTTGAAGGTGATGGTAGAGGAAGCTGTGGAAAAAGAACTAACTGAAGCGAAAGATAGGATATCTGAAGTCATTGCAAACTTTGAGAAGCAATTGCATGAAGAAAACACTGATTTTTCTTCTGTTTATATGAAAGAAGCTCAAGCTGCTATTGCTTCTATTGTGAAAGTATACTGTCCAAATGCAACAGAGGCGCTGCATGCTCAGACAAATTCCACTAATTTTTCTGTTCCTGAGATTGGAGATCAAGTTCTTATCAAGCGGTTAGGAAATAAACTAGCCACTATAGCAGAAGCTCCTTCCAAAGAGGATGGACGTCTAATAGTACAGTTGGGAAAAATCAAGCTACGTGTGAAGATGAGTGAGATTGAGAAGATTCCGAGCAGTAGGCAGTCTGGTTCAACTGGCTTAATCTCAAGTACAGAACAGAAGGGAAAGGTAAAATTAAATTAACAATTTGAGAAGGAAGCCAAAATAAGGGTCCATAGGTCCTAGAGGTTGAACTTGCTATGATACCATGTGTAAGAACCCAATTCCTATTCTTAGAGCCTTATTCTATTATACACTAACAGATCTATTTTACTGTTGATTTGCAAGTAATAAAAGGAGCTTGCTGACCTTCTCAGAAAATTTTAAACATATAACATCTTATCATTTTATCATAAGCAACATAAATTAAGGTGAGCATTTCATTGATACCAACTTAACAAGAGTAGTTCATGGAAAAATACCTATTCCGACGGTTGATGATGATACCTTTGTCGTATAGCTCCAGCTGAACGCTCCTTCTCACCGACCCAACCGGATTTACCACC
>APFE030298714.1:0-17311 GCA_000404065.3 Pinus taeda
TTCACGAGAGAAGCTTATGTAAATTTTCATTCTTTTATTAATAAATTGCCTGAAGTGGCCGCGTTGGCTCAAGCCATGGACTGTTTCCCTCTTTGAGGGTTTTAACCACGTCAAAATATTGGTGTATTGATCTGTGATCTATTTGTGAGCAGTGTCCTTTTGGTGTTCTGTCTGAGGAACTTACCCTGTAAATTCCTACAGTTGGTTAGCAACTAAGACAAGCTTCAAGTGTTTGAGTTTCATTGGATGAAATCAACATCAGGTGAATTTTCACTTTGCTTTGACTTGAACATTTGTATTCATATTCTTAAATATGAATTTAAAATTGACTTTGAAATGTACTTTGTCCATGGATTTCACTCCATTCTTCCTATGACTTGTAAAAACATAACACTTGACTGTAATACAATATTAGATGATGGAGGAAGAGAGGTGTATAGCCTCTCTTCTTCCAATAAATATGTAAATCATTACAAACATTTCTTAGAAAACAAGTCCAAAAATGATATACAAACAAAATGCATTTATTTACCCCTTGAGGAATGGTGGCAGCCTAGACCTCCTAAGGGTATTTTGCTTACAAAATATTCATTTTATATCTAATTAGAGTGATTCCAAAGCCAAGTTGAAGTGAATTCATATGGCTACCTCCAGTATAAATAGGTTTTCAAAATTATTTAAAATGATATGGTAAAAATTATAAGGAGTGCCATGTTTGATAAAGCTGCTTGTTAATTTTTAACTAGACCAACAATCACTATTTGAAGTGTAACTTCTTCGATAAAAATCGGATCAATGTGATTCCATTTGGAGATTAAATTAGAATCATTTTTATCTTTCCAGTAGAAACAGGTTTTGAGAATTCTTATGCTTGATATCACAAAATTGGTGATGAACAGACCTAGGAGGCAGAGTTTTACTATGCTGGTTTGAAAACATGCAGTCCTTAAATGTGGCATATATTTTTCATTTGACCTCCAAATGGGATGATTAAAATTGTGTCTTAAGATATAATTGAAGATATATCTCCCATATAAACATGTTTTGAAAATAAGATGAGTTGATATGTCAAATATGCCAATGAACAGTCAAGACCTAGAATTGTCACTATGCAGATTTTTCGAGAAATAGTTAATATTTCAAGAATAAATTTTTCATATGATACCTGATTGAAGTGATTCAAAGTGATTTGGAAACTAGATTCCAAGGGCTATCTTCCCTACGAATTTCAGGTAAAATGGTTCCATTAGACACCTCAAATATAGGCTGTACTAATTCTTTCCTCAACATTTCACTTGAGACCTAGTTTTGATTTTGATCACATTTTTATTTGTGATATATATTGAAATTTTCAAAATGGATTTAAAAACTAGATTTCAAGAGATAACTTGTTTGAAAACATGCTTTTAAAATGATCCTACATGTTACCATTAAATCCTTCCAAACGAATATTGAACGATGATTTGAAGAAATATTCATGGGAGTTTGAGACAAAATTATTATGGAAGTCTTATTGTGAATTCATTCTACATGTTTATTTATTCTATTCTATCCTATTCTATTTTAGAAAAGTAATTCATTTTTTCAAGTATAAGAGAATTTCCAATGCATCCATTTTCGTAACAAGATCATAAGTAAACTCACATCCACATTTGAAAAATATACTTTAATGAGTGTTTGGACATGAAAAATTATCTGATAAAGATTTGATGAGAAAGAATGTTGAAAACTGGAGTAGTGTTGTGAGCTAATGACTAGTTGAAACCAAGTTTTAAGATTATCTTTGTTTGCTTGGCTCTCATTAATTGTCATAGCACAAAACTCTTCTTGTGGTACTTGTTCAAAATCTTGTATGCACAAGGGATATTGTGATATACATGCTAGACATTCTTCAATTTATGGCTCTAATGTTTGATCTTCATTGCATATGATCCATGACTCATTCACCTCCTCACAAAGATAGCTGAAGAAAGTTCTAGATTCTCTTCCTGTGGATCATCTTCATGTATGTTTTGTTGATCTTCTATCCTTTGACATAAAGATTCATCCCTAGTGAGCATTCTAAATTGAGGACAAGGACTTGAGAATAGTTTTGTGGTGGCATGCCCTCCTTCTCGAAATGATTTCTTTAACATCATTTTTAGATCTTGTCTTGCAAATGGATTTTGTAGTTATTTTTTATTTTATTTTTTTGTTGGGGGTTTTGTTTTGGGAATCTACTTTTAGGATCTCTATTTCTAGGCATAAAGAAACATAACTAAGAGAAATGTATCTTAACTAAATTTTTTTTATCAATTTTTTTAGTGTTTTTGTTTATCTTCTATTTGACTGTGCTGATAATTGCCTCCCCGTAATGGCGCCAAAACGTTGAGCTAATTTATTAACACAAGTATTTAATTATCAATCCGGGTTTGTAAAACTTGGAGGCAAGTCCACAGTGTATGGCTATCAGATGTAGCCAAGCTTAGAAGATAAAATTTGAAGAGTTAAGGAAGTACATATTACAAATATAAATCCATTTTAACAATTTCTAATTCATTTATGTAATATGTGAGGGATGAGGCTCCTAACTTAGGAGAACCAGGTTGTCCTTCCCTACAATACTACTTTCATGAAGATAAATCCAAATCACTAATTAACAATGGTTTATGATGCAGAAGATGTAAAAGAAGAGGTTTCTAATTAAGGAGGACCAAATTTTCCTTCTTCACAATTCTACTATATCATAATCACCATTGCTTCAAACTAGAAATGCAAAAATAACTTCAAATAAGAAAAGGAGAATGAAATTCAGTTTTAGTTCAAGATCAAATAGAAGGGGAATTTAACTTAAACTCTTGTGTGTCCCTTCATATGTAGATTAGAATTAAACCAATAGTCATTCAACAATCATCACACATTAATTCAAATAAGCAAATTTGAAATAAAACAAGTACACAAATCTAAAGCAACTAGTTCATGAAAATTAAGCTAGTTTAACAATGAAGTGTACTTAGCTTGGAGTGGGGGCCCTCCACCCTTGCCTTGCACACTTGAGGCTGTTATTAAATGCTGAAACTTCAAGCACTCATCCACACCAATGAACAAGAAAATGAAAGTAGAACAAGTTCTTCTAATTAATCTCCAATATTCAAATGTCTCAGCATAAAGTTATATAAAAATTACATATATAAGCCTTCAAAGTTTTGGCTTGAATAGAAGATCATGAAACAAACTAATTTGAAGTCTCTCTAACAACTATATCTATTCATATCCATCTATCCAAGTCGAATCCATTCAAACCATCACTAAAAATATGGACAATCCCATGAAATCATAAAACTGCCCTATTTCCTAGGGATTTTCTGGATGACTAGTCATGTTTGACCAGCCTTGACCGGGCCTGATTTAGCTTGTTTTGACCGAACCAATTGGAATTAGTTCAGTCGTAGTTCCCAAGCTTTCCATTCATGTATCTAGCTCGAGCCCAAGTGTCCTGCAAATATGTCATCCACATAGCCATTACGGGAATTTCTGATTTTGTCCAAAAATACTCTTAAAACCCAATTTTTTGCAAAAATATCTAAATATTGAAAAAAATAATTTATTTGCTTGAATATGCATAATAAGGTCAAAATAAGGTGTATATGGATGGTATATGGTGGAAAATGATGGAAAATAGGTGGATTTTAATAAGCAAAATTTGATAAAAAACGAGGGCCAACAGTATGCCTTGTGACGTACATCGTGTACGAATACGTGTTGTGTTGTGTCGTACACCAGACGTAGGAGTATGTATTGTGTTGTGTTGTACACTAGGTGTAGATGCATGTATTGCATGGTGTGTGTGTCGTGTGTGGTGGTATGAGTGTGAAGCACAATATGTATCTGTGCACATGGTTGAGGAGAAGGCACTGGGTGTTTGTCGGGTGTGGCAACCGATCCAATGTGCGTAAGAAATAAGGACAAAGGTGGAAGCCAGTGATTGATTAAAGGATAAGTATCAATATTTTATTTAGTTTTACTATGCATGTAATTTATGACTCTCATCTATGATGATTACATGTGATCTATGATTCTAGTTTATGATGGTTACATGTGATTTATTATGTTGATCTATGATGGTTGTGTTATGAGCTAACCTGACGTAATATGTTTATACATGACGATTTGGGCAAAGATGCTAGTTTGACTTGTTGTGACAGGAAGCAAAGAGAGTTGCAAGCACACCTTATTGACAAGCTACCAATGAGGTATGATGTGAATTTATTTTAATTCTAATGGAAGTTATGTGCTTGGCCCTAGGAAAGCATAATGTGCCCGGTTGAGTGACCAAAATCGACTGCAAGAATTAGCAACAACAGTGAAAGGAATTGGAAAATGTAGCAATATGATGGTAAAAAAACTTTAGGAGTAGAGCCATTGTGGGACACTGGTACCCAATAGTGTCCATTGATTGCCATGAGCATGCTATGACCGATATGATGGTTTGAGGTAGGTATTTATCTTGGTTTTGTATCTTGCAATGTGAGGAAGCCTTGCTAAGGGATGGACTGCCTGAGATGGGGGTGACAGCATAACTTGGAAGGTGAGTGACTGCATGGAAGGGGATGACCGGATTGCCCGAGGGACTGTGTAGTAGAGAAGGGAAGGCCGAAGATGGATTTGTTTTGGTCATGAGCATTGCCAGATGGAATCAGATGCACATTGGGAGTGCACCCTGGAACAATGATCTGGTAACTGTTCATTGAGAGGACAAGTGGCACGGGATTACAACGCTAGACATTAGATGTAGATTTGAATTTACAGTGGATTTTGGACTTCCTGGGAAGGAGGTGAATCCTGGTATTACTTTGAGGGTGGAGGTGTGAGCCTCTAGATTTCCTTGTTGCGGATGTAGACATCGTATCCTTTTATTTGTTGGTTAAGCAAATGTGCATATGTGTATATGTGTGTATTATTGTAAATATTGTATCGAGCTGGTTTATAAAGCTCCATAGACAATATGATTATTTGCTGGTCGAAGCAAATGTGCATGTGTATATGTGGTTATTGTAAATACCGTAATGAGTTATGCTATAAAGCTCCAGTAAATGGTATGATTGTCATGTTTCGGCAATGGTCATTGTAAATAACGTAACAAGTTGTGTTATAAAGCTCCATGGATAGTATGTTTGGTTATAGGTGTATTGAACACTGAGGACGGTGTTCCCCCAAGGGGGAGGGTTTTGTAACAGCCCTGGTTAAAAATCCATGTAAAAATATATAAGGCCATGGTTGATGGGACATGTATTTCAAGCTAAATAGTGGGGGAAAACATCCTAATGGGTGTTGATTCAGTTTATTGTGGCTAAGGAAATTGGAAAAGGAAATGACTAAGACTTTGGAAAGGCATGAGACATTTATTGGTATTAATTTATGAAAATAAAGGAAATTAGGAGAAAAGGAAGGTGAAAGGTCGTAGGTTGCATGTGAGGAGAAAAATGAAGGAAAATATTGGAAAATGAAGAAAACAGAGGCCTCATGAATAAAAAGGCTTGTGAGGATTAGTTGGCAAGCTCTTAGTCAGTGTAAGCTCTTGGCTCAACCTTTTTTCAGTTAAGAGTTGGAGCTCTCTCATTATTCTCTCTCTTTCTTATACTCTTGGAGACTTAGAGTTTTCTTGGAGCACTCTTGGTGGGTTTGGCATACTTGGATTCTTGGAGAAAAAAGGCAAAGGAAGAGTAGGAAAGCACGAGAAGGCATTAGGATCAATTGCTACATCAGATTTTCTCACAGGTACTGAGTTGCATGTATATTTCCTTCACTAGTTTTGGCATGCATGGCATATGCATGTGGATTATTGGTGGTGATCTGTCATTAGCATGGAGGATTGCCTGAATTGACAATGGATTGCATAGCCTTTCCATTTCCTGGATAGCCATGGTGATTGTGAGTTTATTTTCATTGTTGTGTTTTTGGTTGGTTCTCATGTTTCCTTAGCTTGGGTTGAGTTACTAGTCCTGTAGCCTTGGTTGGACAAATTCTCTGTTGCCCTGGCAAAACTTGGGTTGAGTTACTAGTCCTGTAGCCTTGGTTGGAAAAATGCTCTGGCGCCCTTGGTGGGTTGATTTACTAGTCCTGGAGCTTTCATTGGATAAACAATCTGGAGCTCGATAAAAGTTGTGGGTTGATTTACTAGTCCTAGAGCCTTGGTTGGACAAACGCTCTAGAGCACTGGAAGGCTTGGATAGAGACTGATCTGATAATGGTTTTGTGATGTCCGACCGTGAGGTGGAATCATCATTTGATGGGTTGAGGTGGATGGCCTTGGAAGCCCTGGATGAGTTTTGATTAATGTGTTCTATGAGATCCCACATTCATGCTTGGAATATGGCATGGGGGTGAATGGATGAAGAGAGATTTGGCTAAGCCATTCTATGGTCGGGTGGAAAGTGGAAGTCCCATCTCGAGTTTGGATTTTGCATCATTAATGAGAGGTTATTTCTCCTTGTATTTCTATGAGTATCATATTGGATTGTATGTGGTTTACATGGCTATGATTTCATGGGTATTTATGTCCCTATTATGCTGGTTATGTATGTGTTTTATGACAGAAGCTATGCATGGCTCTCATCATATTTGTACTTGTATATGAATGAACAATGTATCTATGGTCTAATGGATGTAATGACAGTTAATGTGATAAGGCATCAATGCTTCATGGTGAATCTCAGCTAAGTATGAGACCCATATGCTCTGAACTATTAATTACACTTGTAATTTACATATTCATGATATGTTTGACAAAATTCCTATCGTGGCTAGTAGGGGTCCAGTCAAGGTCTTAAACAAGTATTTGCTTTAATACTCGCATTTCTATGTTATTTTAATGGTGAAGAGATGGTTCAATTTCAGGCAGTGATTCGGGCCTGAAAAAGTGGCTCAAATCCCGGGGACGCTAACATAACACTGACTAAATGAGTCTCTTGACGTTGGCAGGCAACCCTGCGAGAGTGACTCTAGGTTTCTAGACGCTGTCATGTCTATAACATGATTGGTTCCTAAGGGTCCCGAAGCTAATGTTGAATGCTTGTATGGTGTGTTTACATTAGTTCCAACTTCTTAACATGACTTAGGAGGTCGAATCATATCATAGTGGCCTCTCATCGCATATTTACTTGAATGGCCGGGTTTCTTGGGTAGATGTGGGAGTAGGGTGTTACAAAAAGGAAGGTGAAAGGTCACAAGTTGCATGTGAGGAGGAAATTGAAGGAAAATAATGGAAAATGAAGAAAATAAAGGCCTCATTGATAAAAAGGATTATGAGGATCACTTGGTAGCCTTTTATCAATTCAGTGTTGGATCTTTGTCATTACTCTCTCTCTCTCCCTCTCATACTCTTGGATACTTAGAGTTTTCTTGGAGCACTCTTGGAGGGTGTGGCATACTTGTATCTTTGGAGGAAAAAGGCAAAGAAAGAATAGGAAAGTGCAAGAGGACATCGGGATCAACAATTATCGTGGGGTTTGCTTGTAGGTACCGAGTTGCATGTATGTTTTCCTCACTAGTTGTGGCATGCATGTGGATTTTTGGTCATGATCTGTCACTTGCATGGAGGATTGCCTGGATTGATAGTGGATTGCCTAGCCTTTCCATTTCTTGGATAGCCATGGAGATTGTGGGTTTATTTCCTTATTTTGTTTTGATTGGTTCTCATGTTTCCTTAGCTTGGGTTGAGTTACTAGTTCCTGGAACCTTGGTTGGACAAACACTCTAGAGGCCTGTAACAACTTAGGTTGAGTTATTAGTCTCGTAGCCTTGGTTGGACAAATACTCTGGAGCCCTTGGTGGATTGAGTTACTAATCTTGGAGCTTTGGTTGGACAAATGCTCTGGAGCCCGACGATAACTATGGGTTGAGTTACTAGTCCTAGAGCCTTGGTTGGAACAAACACTCTGGAGCCTTGGATGGATGGGATATAGACCAATCTGATGATGGTTTTATGATGTCTGACCGTGAGGTGGAATCACTATTTGATGGGTTGAGGTGGTTGGCCTCAGGAAGCCCTAGATGGTTTTGGATTGTTGTGTTCTATGAGATCTCACATTCATGCTTGGAATATGGCAAGGGGGTGAATGATTGAAGAAAGATTTGGCTCAACCATTCTACAGTCGTGTGGAACGTGGAAGTCCCATCCCGGGTTTGGATTTTGCATCATCAATATGAGGTTATTTCTCCTTGTATTTCTATGAATATTATACTGAATTATATGTGGTTTATATGGATCTGATTTCATTGGTATTTCTGCTGCTATTATGCTAGTTATATATATATGTTTTATGATAGTGGCTATGTATGGATCTCACCATTTTTTTACTTGTAAAGGAATGAACAATGTATCTATGACCTAATGGATGAAATGCCAGTCAATGTGTTGAGGCATCAATGTCTCTTAGCGATTCTCAGCTAAGTGTGAAACCCCTATGCTCAGACTTGTTATTTACACCTGTAGATTACATATTTGTGATATGTTTGACGAAATGCTTGTCTTGGCTAGTAGGGGTCCAATCAAGGTCTTATTCAAGTGATTGCATTTATACTGTCATTTCCTTGTTATTTTACTGTTTTGAAGATATGGTTCAATTCTGGGCAGTCACCTTGGCTCTAGGCCTGAAAAAGTGGCTCAAATCTTGGGGATGCTAGCACAACACTAACAAAAAGAGTCCCTGGACGCTAGCTTGAAGGCCTGTGAGAGCATCCAGAGGTCCTTGGACGCTGGCATGCCCATATCATGAGAGCATCCAGATGTTAAGTGGTCCAAAATCTCAATGCGACCCAAGGGCTGGTTGACAGAAAGGTTGGATTGGTTCCTAAGGGTCCTAATGCATATGTTGAATGTCTGTATGGCATGTTTTCGTCAGTTCCACTTCCTTAACACAAATTAGGAGGTCGATTAATATCATAGTGGCCTCTCATCGCATGTTTACCTTGGCTGGTTGGTTGCTTGGGTAGATGTGGGAGGAGGGTGTTACAGAGTGGTATCAGAGCATGGTTCACCCCTCAGTTTGGATGGGCGGTGTGTTGATCATGCATTCATGTCAGTTGCATATGTGTTTCTTATGCTTTTAGTCTGTGTGCTTGTTGCATTTTCATGGTGTTGGTCATGGTTGCAATGATGTCGCCATGTGAAGGTTGATGGTGTTGTTGTGGAATGTGTCGTCATGAATGTATGGTTGTATATGAATTTGTCATGCATGTCGGTGTCTATATGTTGTTACGCATGCATTGTCATGGTTATGGTTATGCATGTATGGTAGGTCAAACATGCATTGTGAGGTCATTGTATGCAATTAGGTCATCATGAGGATATTGGTTTGTTATGATGTTGATATGTTGGCTGAGATAGATTAGGAGATGCAGATCATTAAAGTGAAGTTGCAGCATTGGACCTCGAGGCAAGAGCATGTCGTCATACAGGTTTTTATGTTGGGCATGCAGGTATGTAGGTTAGGGATTGTTATATGCATTATGGTTATGTGTATGCCTTTCATTTTATTGATGTTATGGTTACATACATGATAGATGCTAGTTGATTAGTGTAGTCATATTGACATGTGTCAGATAGTCATGAATGATAGTTACCTGTGGTTGTATGCATTGCTATTGGTGTTTTGTGTTAAATAGCTTGATGATTATGTTATATGTTGTTGATGAGTATGTTATAGGTTAACTTCTTGTTGTTATACAATAGTTAGCTTGATGATTAGGTTATATGTTGTTGCTTTTATATGCTAGTAGCTTGATGATTAGGGTTATTACATTAAGACCTTGATATTATATGTATCATGCTAAATTGGATTGGCTTATGCAAATGGTTAGGGTTATGACATTCAGGTATGAGTCGACTTATTTGTGACATTGTGTTGCACTAATCTAGATTGATTGTACATATGCGATTGTTAGGCATGAACGACAATTTTTTATGAGCTTATGACGTGAACATGTTACGTAGTTACTGTTATGGATATCATGATCTTATTTGTGCTTGAGATAATGTGTTGTAAAGCTATATCGTGCTAACTAGATTAATTGTGCAGACAAGATAACCTCTCCTTAGATACATTAAGGTATGGGCTTGCTAATGTCATATACTTTTTGCCTGAATGTTTGATTATGTCGTCTATTTGGTGTTTGAGTGTTTGGTGTCTATTATGTCTTCTAGTTGATTTATTTAACATGGTATGTTTGAAATTTGGTTGAATGTTTGATGAAATGCATAATATGAGTATATGTTCCAATGATCTCATTTTAAGATGATTGTACTAACACATATGTGTTGAGACATTTGTGTTGTACTTGAGTGTAGTAGGTGATAGTTGTAGCATTATGTCTAATAGCTAGGAGTTGACTATGGATTATGACATGATTGTTAGTCTTGGTAAAGGTTGATTGTCTTGATATTTGATACATGTGGTTGACATGTGTGAGCAGTGGCAGGGTAACATGCTTGGTATTAGCATGACAAGTTAATAGTTGATTTGTTTATATAACTAACAGTTGGGTAATGTGACAGTGCATAGTAACACTCAATTGTAGCAAGGTAAAAGGTAAAAGAAAAGTAATTGGGCAAGAATTCCTTAGGCTATGTTGGAAACCCTAATTCCAAATGAATGAGTGCTTCTCATACAAGAAGTCTTCTTAACCTCGATTTTGTCTGACATTATGTGGATATGTGTTATAGTCATGAACATGTATTTGACAGGTATATCAACTAGTTTCCAGTTATGGATGGGCCCGTCAAGGGAATTGGAGCCCCTTGAGAGATGGCATGAACGTGTTCAATTACAAGGCAATGTGCTTAGCACAAGGTAAGGTAACTAGTACATTGTTATGTTTATTTATGCACTTACAATTATGTGTTTATGGCAATACGATGCAGTAGATTACATGGCAAAGAGGCTGCCATGAAATCGTGAAGAAGGCTTAGGTTGAGATTTCCCTTGGAAGCACTGAGATCCATGGGGATTGAGTCATGGTGTCTGTTGTGAGTCTTATGCTTTTGGTCTTTTGGTGAAGTATTGTGCTTGATTATAGTTTTGTTTTCGCCTTGTGCATGGCCATGCCACTTTGTTTGTGGTGTCGTATTGTTATTGGTTTTAATGGTTTTGTTCTTATTAGTTTCTTGTGCTTGCCTTTTAAGTTTTGAGTCTTGGGAATTGGTTGGGAAAGAGGAAAGTTAATGGAGCTCGGGGAGAGCTTTGTGGTACACAACAAGTAAGGTAAGACTTGGATGAAGCTCGGTGCATGTATAAGGGCAGTTGAAGGCAAGAGTATGACAACTAGTTGGACTGGTTGAGTCTATTGGTGCAAAAGGACGATCACAGGAAAGTCATGGGACATGTAATCAAGAAAGGTAAGGTGAATGGATTTAAGGCATCATATGGCTTGGCTATGTTGGGAATTGTTGTTCTTGATGTTGCGCATGTGTTGCACACAAAAAGGGATTTCTCTTAACCTTGACTTTATGATATCTAGTAATTATGTTGTGATCATGATTATGCTGATGTATGTATGTATGTATGTATGTATGTATGACATGTCTCACAAGGTCATCATGGATCATGGTTGTTTTTATGCTAATATATATTGACAGGGTCATTAGGGATTATTCTTGTGGAAGAATGATTACTTATGTAGGTGAATGACATGAAGAGGTTCTTGGTCGTATGAGGAATCAACTGGGAAGAGTAACTCTGAAAAAAACTATGAGGTCGGTATCACGTGCTTATGAGTTGATATTATGTGATTATATTATGTCTATGTTATGGACAGGCTATACCGAGGGATACATCAACGGAATGAAAGCAATGTGGTCTATATCATGCTAGGATAAGCATGGATGGCGGAGAGACACTGGAAGCAAGGTCACTTGGTTGAGACAATGTGGTTTTGGATGTGTTGTACTATTGTTGTGCATATGTTGTACATGTTGCATTTGTGATGTTGTGCACATGTAGTGTGGTGTATATATAGTGTGCGTACATGTTGTTTATGCAATGTTATGTAGAGGGTGGTACATCTATTGTTGCGTGAATATTGCATATGCAATGTTGGGTATAGATGGTGCTATGTACATGTTGAATATGTGGTGATGTGTATATATTGTATTGTTCGTATGATGGATATGCGGTGTTGTGTGCATGTTGGATATGTAATGTTGTGTACATAGGGTGCTATGTACATGTTTTATATGCATTGTTATGTACATATGGTGTTGTGTGCATGTTGTACATATCGTGCTATGTACATATTGTGTTGTGTGCATGATTTTACAATTGGTGTTGTGAGCATGTGGTATCGTGTACATGTTGTACATGTGGTGTTGTGTGCATGTGGTGTTGTGTACATGTCATGCATGTGATGCTATGTACATGTGGTGTCGTGTACATGTCGTGCATGTGGTATTGTGTACATGTTGTACAGGTGGTGTGGTGTACATGTTGTGCAGGTGGTGCTGTGTACATGTGATGTTGTGTTCACGTTATGCAAGTGGTGCTATGTATAGGTGGTACTGTGTACATGTTGTACATGTGGTACTAGTGTACATGTGGTATTATGTGTATGTCGTACATGTTTGCTGTGAACATATGGTACTTTATATGTGCATTGTGTAGTTGTGGTATCATGATATGTGTACTTGTTGCGTTGTACTCTATGTAGTACATGTATTGTGTTGTGTTGTACACCACGTGTAGGTACATGTATTGTGTGGAAATGTACATCTGGTATAGATGAATGTATTGTGTTCTACATCAGGTGTAGGTGTATGTATTGTGTGGTGGTATACACTGGATGTAGGCGTATGTATTGTGTTTTGTCGTACACTGGGTGTAGGTGTATGTGTTGTATGTCAGGTGTAGGTACATGAATTGCATGGTGTTGTATGTCGTGTGTGGTTGTATGTGTGTGATGCACACTATGTATATGTGCATATGGTTGGGGAGAAGGTACTAGGTGTTTGTCGAGTGTGGCAACCGATCCAGAGTGTGTACGAAATAAGGACAAAGGTAGAACCTAAGGATTGATTAAAGGATAAGTGTTCATATTTTATTTCAGTTTTATTATGCATGAGATTTATAATTCTGGTCTATGATGATTACATGTGATCTATGATTCTGGTTTATGATGGTTACATGTGATTTATGATTTTGGTCTATGATGGTTGTGTTTTGAGCTAAACTGTTGTGATATGTTTATACATGATGATTTGGTCAAAGATGCTAGTTTGACTTATTGTGATAGGAAGTGAACATAATTGCAAGTGTACCTTATTGATGAGCTACCAATGAGGTATCATGTGAATTTATTTCAATTTGTTTTAAATCTAATGGAAGTTATGTGCTTGGTATAGGAACTACAGAAATGCTCGGTTGGGTGATTGAAACTGACTACAAGAATTAGCAGTGCCAGTGAAAGGAATTGGGACATGCAACAATATGCTGGTAACGTATTCAAGAGTAGGGCCATTGCGGGACATTGGTACCCAATAATGTCCATTGATTTCCATGAGCATGCTATGACTGGTATGATGGTTTTAAGGCAGATATATGCCTTGGTTTTGTATCTTTCGATGTGAGGAAGCCTTGCCAAGGGATTCCCGGGACGGGGGTGCCAGCGGAACTTGGAAGGTGTGTGATTACATGAAAGGGGGTGACCAGATTACTTGAGGGATTGTGTAGAAGAGAAGGGAAGGCCAAGGATATATTTGTTTTGGTCATTAGAATTGCCAAATGGAATCAAATTCACATTGGGAGTGCGACCTAGAACAATAAGCCGATAACTATTCATTGAGAGGGCAAGTGACACAGGATTATAGCGCTAGACATTGGATGTAGTTTGACTTTGGCAGTGGATTTTGGAATTCCTGGGAAGGAGGTGAATCATGGTATTACTTTGAGGGTGGAGGTGTGAGCCTCTCAATTCCCTTGTTGCGGATGCAAGCATCATATCCTTTTATTTGTTGGTTGAGCAAATGTGCATATGTGTGTATTATTGTAAATACTGTATCAAACTGGATTTATAAAGCTCCATAGGCAGTATGATTATTTGCTGGTTGAAGCAAATGTGTATGTGGTTATTATTGTAAATATCGTAATGAGCTGGGTTATAGAGCTCCAGTAAACAGTATGTTTGTCATGTTTTAGCAGTGGTCATTGTAAATACTGCAACGAGCTGTGTTATAAAGATCCATGGGCAGTATGTTTTATTTTCAGCAATATTGTTGGTTATAGGTGTCATTGAACATCCAGGACGGTGTTCCCCCATTGGGGAGGGTTTAGTAACAACCCTAGTTAAAACTCCATGTAAAAATATATAAGGCCATGGTGATGGGACACGTATTCCAAGCTGAATGGTGGGAAAAACATCCTAGTGGGTGTTCATTCGGTTTATTATGGCTAAGGAAATTAACAAAGGCAATGACTAAGGCTTTGGAAAGGCAAAGAGGCATTAATCGACATTTTATTTATGAAATTATGGAAATTAGGAGAAAAAGAAGGTGGAAGGTCATAGGCTGTATGTGAGGATGAAATTGAAGGAAAATATTGGAAAATGAAGAAAATAGAGGCCTCATTGATAAAAAGGCTTTTGAGGATCACTTGGTAACCTTTTTTCAGTTTAATGTTGGAGCTCTCTCATTACTCTCTCTCTCTCTCATACTCTTGGATACTTAGAGATTTCTTGGAGAACACTTGGAGGGTGTGGCATACTTGGATCTTTGGAGCAAGAAGGCAAAGGAAGAGCAGGAAAGCACAAGAGGACAACGAGATCAACAACTACTGCGGGATTTTCTTGCAAGTACTGAGTTGCATGTATGTTTTCCTCACTAGTTGTGGCATGCATGGCATATGCATGTGGATTTTTGGTCACGATCTTTCATTGGCATGGAGGATTGCCTAGATTGACAGTGGATTTCCTAGCCATGCCATTTCCTGGATAGCCATGGATATTGTGGATTTATTTCCTTGTTTTGTTTTGGTTGGTTCTCATGTTTCCTTAGCTTGGGTTGAGTTACTGGTTCCTGGAGCCTTGGTTGGAAAAACACTTTGGAGCTCTATAACAACTTGGGTTGAGTTACTAGTCCCATATCCTTGGTTGGACAAATGCTGTAGATCCCTTGGTGGGTTGAGATACTAGTCTTGGAGCCTTGGTTGGAAAAATGCTCTGGAGCCTGGCGACAACTGTGGGTTGAGTTACTAGTCCTGGAGCCTTGATTAGAACAAACACTCTGGAGCCCTGAATGGTTGGGATAAATACCAATATGATGATGGTTTTGTGATGTCTGACCGTGAGGTGGAATCACTGCTTGATGGGTTGAGGTGGTTGGCCTCTAGAAGCCCTGGATGGTTTTGGATTGATGTGTTCTATGAGATCCCACATTCATGTTTGGAATATGGCACGAGGGTGAATGAATGAAGAGAGATTTAGCTCAACCATTCTACGGTCGAGTGGAACGTGGAAGTCCCATCCCGGGTTTGGATGTTGCATCATCAATATGAGGTTATTTCTCCTTATATTTCTATGAGTATTATACTGGATTATATGTGGTTTACATGGCTCTGATTCATTGGTATTTATACTGTTATTATGCTAGTTATATATATGTTTTATGATAGTGGATATGTATGGATCTCATCATGTTTTTACTTGTAAATGAATGAACAATGTATCTATGACCTAATGGATGAAATAGTAGTCAATGTGTTGAGGCATCAATGTTTCTTAGTGATTCTCAGCTAAGTATTAGACCCCTATGCTCAGACATGTTATTTACACCTGTAGATTACATATTTGTGATATGTTTGACGAAGTGCCTGTCATGGCTAGTAGGGGTAAAGTCAAGGTCTTATTCAAGTAATTGAATTTATACTGTCATTTCCTTATTATTTTATTGTTTCTAAGATATGATTTAATTCTGGGCAGCGACCTGGGCTCTCGGCTTGAAAAAGTGGCCCAAATCCCAGGGATGCTGGCACAAGAATGACAAAAAGAGTCCCTAGAAGTTGGTTTGCAAGCCTGTGAGAGCATCTAGAGATCCCTGGACATTAGCATGCCCATAGCATGAGAGCGTCCAGAGGTCAAGTGGTCCAAGAGCTCAGTGGGACCCAGGGGCTAGTTGGCAGAAAGGTTGGATTGGTTCCTGAGGGTCCTAATGCTGATGTTGAATGTCTATACGGTGTGTTTCCATTGGTTCCACTTCCTTAATGTAAATTAGAAGGTCAAATAATATCGTAGTGGCCTCTCGTTGCATGTTTACCCCAACTGACCAGTTGCTTGGGTAGCTGTGGGAGGAGGGTGTTACATTTAAGATAAGTGTATATGGTTAGAACACCTCTCCTAGAATCCTTTATCGCATCTCTCAAATACTTGAGATCCCTTACAAATCAAAATAGAATTATTTCAAATATCTAGGAATGCTAATTTTTAAGGAAAATGTGAAGGTTGAGGCATGGTTTGAGATCATTTATAAAATGAAGAAGAAACTAAAACAATGGGAAACTTAGTGGTTAAACTTGGCAAACAGGGTCGTTCAGCCAAGAGGCTCATTCTATAGCTTAGTGTGAAGGTGATGTGTAAGTATGCATGTCCTTCTTAAAATAAAAATAAAATATTCTCTATATAGAAAAGCAATGTCGAATATAATAAAAAAGAAAAAAATATATGTTATGCATATTTAATTAGTCGTCCATATGACCTAATATAATTTCATGTAAAGTAATTAGAAGTAAAAAAAACATATGTAAGTAATAAATCTTATACTTTTAAAAAATATTTTAACACGTGATATCAACTTCATATATATCTATATATAGAAAAAATGTTAAAATAAAATATTTTAATGTTATATCCAATGTGAGTTATGAGTAAAATATTTTAATATGAATTAATATTGACATATATTTAAAAATATATTAATAATATAAAAATCAGTTTAATGTGCACTAATAAAATGACTCAATACACATGTTATGTAATCTCTATAACATTAAAAAATACAATTTAAACAGTAAAAAATTACACATTGTTTTTTTGTACTATAAACTAAGTTTGTACCTAAAGAAATTTGATCCCTCTCGGCTCATGTTAGATCCATGCTTAAGATGGATCTATGCTAGTTTTAATCAAATCCATCTTATCAATGCTTCCCATATATCAATATGCAATTTGGCAAGCACTAGCTAGCACTCTAAAACAAATAAAGCTCATCATAAGAATTTTTTTTGTGGCAGGGAGGTAGGATAGACACCAAACAATTCAATCTCCTTAGTGGAAAAAGATTATATCCCCGTAT
>APFE030298714.1:17663-44542 GCA_000404065.3 Pinus taeda
GAAGGGAGAGAATAGCCATAAAGCAAACTGATCAAATGAATTTAGCTTTGGGGGCAAAAATTGTGTGGAGACTCATCACCGACGAGCCAACTTGGTGGAAGAAAGCCATGTACTTCAATTTGGAAATTGTGTAAAAAATCCCTTCCCCTCATTCAACTCCATACATCTAGAATTCTTGTAGGTGGGCATGAAATCAATTTTTGGGAAGACAATATATTGAGGAAACCAAAACTCTCCTCTATTCAAGAAATGTAGTAGCTCAAGACCTAGTGCGAAAGGACAAGCATAATCAAGTTGGCACAAATATCAGAATGGGATCAAAATGATTTAACCTGGAAAGAATGGAAACCTTAAACCATCCCTATTGAGCTAGTACATAAATGGACTCTTCTTATCATGCATTTAAAAGGTGCAATACTTATTCAATTCAAGCAACATGACAACTTCAAATGGAACATGATTGAGAAAGATTACTCAGTCAAAAGTGGTTATAATACGGTTCGAGGAGATCGAGAGCAGCTTCCCATGTTGCTTTATTGGAGGGTAGTTTGAAAAGATAAAAGTATGCCCAAGATTAATCTATTCATTTGGGCCCTCCTAAGGGGGGGATTCTAACAATTGATAATCTCTTAAAATGTAAAATATGAGGCCCATCAAGATGCTCCTTTTGCATAAGCGCTAAGGAAACAATCCAACACTTATTTCTCTCTTGTCCCTTCTCTCAAAAGCGTTGGAAGACTTTGTTCCATCCCCTCCCTGTGAATATAAATTTCGAAGTGAGCATCGTTGAATACTTTACCTAATGGAATTCAAGTTATCCTTATTCCCTCAAAAAGAAAAAAAAAATGTTAAAGTGATTCTGGTTAAGCCTCCCAACATTCCTTTCTTGGTAGCTCTGGTTATGCAAGAACAAAATCTTTTTTCATTGCAAGAAGCGAGAGCAAAGAAATATGTTGGCCAAGGTTTGGGGTCTTGCCACTGAAACCATTCTCTCAAAAGGAAATAACAAATTTGACCAATAAAGCTTGCGGGTGGAAGAATTGATGTGGCTTTAATTTGTTCTCGACAAAATTCCTTATATCGTGCATAATCCCCCTAGAAGTCTTCCCACTCTCCTTTTATGGAAAATTTGATTGAAAGACAGGGCCTTTAAGAACTGGTTAGAAGAACAAAATTGAGCATGTCTCTTCTTTAACAGTGCATCAAATAATAATCTAGGTATAACAGGGGCAGGGGGAGTCATAATTGATCTTAAAGGGAAAGAAAAGGCAAACTATGAGTGGGGCCTTGCTATGAATCTAGCAACAAAACAAAACCATATAGTCTTCTTCTAGGAGTCATAACTCTGCATGAACTCTACATTCAGAATCCCATTGTGATAGGAGACTCTTCCATGCTCATCCATCAATTGGTCAATGGCTCCCAACCCAAAAATGCAAAGATATACCAAATCTTAGCTCATGTGTGACATCACTTAGCTCACCTGGGGATCGTGACTTTCTACCTTGTGTTAAGAAAATAATCTAGCAATAGATCACCATGCAAATCAAGCTTGTGAGCGACCCCAATGAGAGGTTCAAATAAATGATGACCTCTAGTATATTCAAATTCCCTAACCATGTTCTCTGAACGCCTTCTCCTTGTGAAAGCACTCCTGACCTCCTTTGAATCTGAGACAAGCTCTCATGTCAGAGCTAGCACCCACAAAATATCTGATAATGCAGAGTCCTTCAATTTCAATTTGCGTCCCTTTTTGTAGATCTGAGCCTCCTCATAGGATGACTTGCTCATAAGGTAATCCATTTTACATCATCTCCTTCAATTCAATGCAAAGATCTCAATCTCTCGGATCTCACGTTGCTTAATGATTATCTCCATTTAAACTCCTCCTAGTAGTCACACCTCACACTCAACTCCCCTAGTGCTCTTTCCCTCTCCCTACTCCTTTTCTACCCTACACTCCTTAATCCCTCCGGAAAGTATCACCATGGCTTCCAACCCCTCTTGCAACCATTGTTCCTCCCTTAAAGATGAATTGGAGTAATTTAAGGAATTGCAAAACAAAATGGAATGAAGAATGTCAAACGAAGATCAAGTAATTGCATGCTAGAGAAGCCTCAATCAGAGAGGCAATCAATAAAATGAATCATCACCACCTCTACATTGAGAAGGCTTTATGCACCCTGTAGGAAGTCATTATTGCGCATCACAATCGTATCGGAGGGGTGGAACAACGCATGCGATCTAGGAAAGGAAGTTTGTTGAAAGTTCATGATTAAACAACCCAAACTTCAACTAACCCCTGGAAAATGAGTGCTCCATCAGCCAGGCCTAGGAAGGCTAAGCAGAGTGCCATTTTCAAGGTGCACGAGCAATTCACAAATTTAGATGTAACAACTAATGAATTGCATATATAACTTTCTCCTTTGTATGTTTGTAAGAATTTACATAGGCAATGCAATAAGCATAGATGGACATAGTCTTCTCTCTATAGCTATTGAGAAGTATGTATAAGGAGCTCTTGCTATAGAGCTACCCCTTCTCTTTGCAATATCTGTACCAAGGCATTTTAGGCCTGCTTTTTCTAGAATTAATACAAAGATAATCATCCTTGTTAATAATAATAATAATAAATAATAATAAGTAGTAGTAGTAGTAATAATAATAATAATAATGATGATGATAATAATAATAATAATTAACTTTTATTTTTTTTTTATGTAGTTAAGCGAGTCAAAATGTTAAACAATACATTACATTACAACATCCCTACCATACTTGGGTGGAGAGTGTCTCTTGTTGCAATCTTGATAACAATGATTCATATTCACAACCCGATATTTCATAACATATAATCAATAAATATACAAAAAAATTAATTAAAAAACCTATAATTGAAAATAAAAATATTTATAAATGCAAAAATGTGAAATATATAACATAATTATAAATTGTGAAATATATGAAAAATATAAATAGTAACTATAAAATTAAGATCCATTTGACCTTATAAATTAAAATAATGATTGATACTCACTTCATATTTAAATTTGATTAATAAACAATATAAAAAACAATGTTTATATTAATCTTTTTTTCTAAATTATATATTTATCTATCTACATATCATCAATGTTATACATATCACATAAAAAAAATTAAAACAATTATAAAACATGTCAAAGAAAATGGTGCATATATATTTAGTTTGATGTATTATTAGGATTTGGCCCGTGGGTAGCAGCTTAATTGGAAATTATTGTGATCATGAAGAGTTATGTACTAATAGATTTGAGGTTCAAATCCCTTGACTTAATTGTGTCTGTAGAAGGGGCATACATAGGCACCTATAGGTTATAGTGGTAGTGGTCAAAATTGACCTCGTGTCACGTGAGTACAAAACTAGCCCAGTTGTTAATTCCTCTAGTCACAAAAAATGTATTATTAGGATTTTAATCAAATTAAAAATAAAAATATTTCCAATATAGAGATGTGAAATTTATATAAATATAAATAATATTATTAAGAACAAACATAGATTCATCTTCAGTTCAGATCTACTAAGCATGGAAAGGAATCAAATCTCTTGAGGTGCAAACGTTTCCTCAAGTTTTGCACTTAAAAAGAGGTTTGTATTGTGAGAGATTTGATCCCTCTCAACGCTTGCTAGATTTGGAGTTTAGATGGATCTCTATTGGTATAAACATAAAGCAAAACTCTAGAAATATTTTATGCACTATAAATGCTCCACCATTATCTATTAGTTAACCATTTTCACTTTTATGTTTATCATAAAGTATCAAAATGAACCTATTGAACACATAAGACAAGACGGTAATGAAGAAAATGGTTGATCACAAAGTTTGCGAGTATTTACGTGTATGGACTTCCTTAATATATTATATTTATTTGATATTTATATTTAAACTATTAATTTACACTTACCCATGGATGTTTTCAAATAGGTGCTAACATTCAAAGAAGAGCCAATTCAAGAATTAATCGACATTAGTTTATGGGTTGTGAGTATATGTTGAAGTATAAGAGTTAATTGGAAAAATAGTTAAGTAGTTATTTTTTTGACATTTATCATTTTATAATTAATAGAACAACAACAATTTTTTATATTAACTATATTTATGCTTTATTATGGCATATTAAACATACATGAAACAAAGTATGGAGTGGAGCCAACATAAATGATTTGAAGGGACAACATGGAGTATGGTTTAGAGAGTATGTATTGTTTATGAACACTCGTTGTTATTGTATGTTTTTTTATTTATGTAATTATGCATACTCTACTATATGAACATAGATACACTTGATACAATTTATTTCTATGTTTGTGGATGGAACATGAAGAGACATAATGTCAAAATGATCAAGGAGAGATTAGGTTAAATAACCCAAGTACAATATCACTTACAAGTGATAAAGAAGTGGGGCATGCACACAACTTGAGCGATGATTGCAGTTCAGGTGATGAATGACAATCAACATTAATGAATCTCGCTGCAAATTGTATGTATTGGAATAATTCTTTATGAAAATTAGGAATTTTGTTTAATGTGCTCGACATATTGTTCCAATTGCATGATGACATATTACCAATAAGCATAACAATTACATATTGTCATTTTGTTTAATGTATTGGACATATTGTGCCGATTAGAAGTTGGTTGCATTTTGATTATTATGGAATTTTATGTTGTCCCATTTTATATGATGATGAGTCTCTTATTTATATATAATAAGATGGGTTTCTTATTTTATTACATTGCCAAATGTTGTAAAATGTTGAATTTTTGATAATACATTGGATAACACATTAATGCAATCACTATATCAAAATGCCTATAATTAAAAAATAAAAATCAATATTATTATAAGAAAATATTTGATTTTGAGATGATTAATTGAATCTTTGTGAGAAAAACACCAAAAAATAATAATTAAAATAATATATATTGGTGCATTATATTCTTTTGAACTCACTAAATGATGCGTGCTTAAAAATAGACATCAATGTGTTTTTGTGAGTCATACATACCAGTGTCTATTCATTACATTACTGCACCATTAAAAAAAACAGTGAAAAAACATCGTTACTTTAAATGATGTAATGTACAATTAATTTATCATTTCAAAATATTAGAATGCACATGATTACAATACACACAATAATGCTTTAAATGTAATAAACACACCAATGCTTAGTAACAAAGAATTGTGCCAACATCTCACATCAAATTTCACATCCCTCTAGTGCACATGGTAATATATACACTAGTGCATTTATATGTACAATACAAAGCTCAATATGCACCAACACTTTATTTAGATGTGTGAGCATTGGTTTGTAAAATAAAAAATAAAACAGATGGGTGTATAAAAATTATATGAACACTGATGTGTCATAAAACAAAACAAAAAATGACTTGGTGCATAATATTTATGTGAGCATTGGTGTGTCGTATAACAAAAATGATGGAACTGGTGTGTAATAATTGTATGAGCACCAATGCATTTAGCTCTATGTATGCATTGATGCTTGTACAAATACAAACGTTGAAACATAATCTTTACTAAAACCCCACCCACGCAAAAAAAATTAGGTATAGGGAACATCTATTAAAACCTTCCCTAAAACCTCTACTACAAATGACGAAAGTTGTAGCGGAGGTTTTTTGAAAAATTTGTCCAATCTTTTAACACTAAAAACCTCCACTACATGTGTCTTCCTTGTAGTGAATTCAAGGTGGTCCTAAATGGTTCAACTTGGGCATAGTGCATGTTCATGATCACTATTTTGGTGCACAAAAGTAGGCTCTCCAAGATGTGCATTAAGTCAAAAATAGTTGATCGTAGATTTGTGTATGAATCTGTTGAGAAGTGATTTGATTTAATAACCCATCATGTATTCTACATGATTCCTATAGGTTGTGAGTTAGCACTAGCATGACATGTAAAGCTATTATGAGGTGGCACTAGTTTCTAACTATTGTTAGCATAAGAATTGAGGCCTTGCGCAAATTCTAATGTTTGCGTTATTGGTGTAGTGTCAATTTCGTGCCACCAACATGGTTGAATGGAAACTATTACAAGAGTTGTTATGGCATTGTTGTAGAGTGATCCATAAAGTTGTGTTTCCATAGTTTGCAAGAGGTGTGTAGATAAAAGAGTAATTAGAGAATGTGTCAAAACCAAATTAATGCATGTTTCAAGTAGAAATATGTAAGCAATACTTAAAGAGGTTCAAAGAAGACCATTAGTGCTAGTACACATTAAAATTGCGAGTCCAATCCTTCTAAGGAAGGATAGCATGCCACAAATGATGAGAAGAAGAAGAAAGATAAAATACATTATTGTTTATTTTAAATATAGGATATATCACAAAGAGGAAGGTTGGAAGATGCACTCATAAAAAGGTTGATGCCATCTCATGGTGATTTGATGGCCTAAAGGTAATGACCTTCCGATATATGCATAATCACTATTTGTCATGTCACATTAATCTTGATTTTCCTCGCATTCCAAACTATGGTTGTTAGCCATAAGAAGAGGGACCTTATGGGCTTTACTTCTCTTGAAAATCCTATTACATTATCCGAAGGAGCTAATGCTACAAGAAATAATGGTCCCTCCAAAGAGCCACCCCAAATTCATGTCAAAAGTGTACCATGATGCAATAATCATAATCCTAAACATGATATCATTGGTGTTGAAATAGATGACACTGAATTTGATAATATTTGTGGGCAATTTCAGTAAGGTTCCCTACTAGGATATTTTATAGGGAGAACTCCTCTTAAATTAGTGAATCATACCTTGATTCAAAATTTGTGAGAGTGCTATGGTTAGCATTGTACCCAAGCTTGTATCTTGACCAAAGATTTTTCCTCTTCCAATTTGTGGGTGCAAATAATGCTACGAATGTGCTACATAATGGTATTTGGATTTGCAAAAATACACACCTAGTTATGGAAGCATGGATTCTAGACTTCTTAGTCAATAAGGAGGATAAATAACATGTCTTGTTTAGATTGATCTCCCTGGTATCTTCATGTAATTTTGGCCCAAACTTTAGTATATTGCTACCCACATAGGGGAAGTTATCTACCTAGAATTGGATGGGCTCTTCGACTCTTGACTGTAACTTGAGTTTGTGTTAGGGTTAACCTATTTTAGGATCTCAAGGAGTTTTCCTTATATGGGTTAGAAGAAGAATGTTTTGACAACATGTTTTTTATGTCAACGTGCCCAACACTTGCTTTTGTTGTACAAGCCATAACCATTACACATTTTATTTACCATTTATGGCCTTATGCAAATCACCTGCTAATATCATTGGCCCCATGGTTTCCTAGGCTAAGAATATTAATGAAGTTGCATTGACATAAGTGTAGAGAAAAAATAAGTTTACTAAATCTACACCAAGTAAGGCTTTTAAATTGGCCAAGCAACCCATTGGGACCATGGCCCTTTAATCCCAACCCCCAAGGTTTCAAACCCAAGTAGCTAAGGTGTCTCAATAGGAAAAAGACATGGATGGGTGAAATTAAGATCGCCTCACCCTACTAGCCATTAAGGAAGTGATTAGAAGAGGTAAAAGGAAACACATCTTAACAACTTCTTTATTGGTGTTAATTTTTTTTGTTCACCAGATATTACCACCCAAGGAACCGGTGCCTTGCTCAACCTATGTGTAATGCCCCCAACCATCTACTAAGGCATATTACAATGTTTGTTACCACTATAACCCATTATTTTGATAAAAAAATCCTTTTATTTTATTTCCTATATGGGTGTTATGCATGCATGAATGCATTCTAAAATGTAATAACTCACACACAACAGATAATTACAGAATAACAACCTTAAATTGAAATCCACATGCACTTCATAAAAAGACATGTATTATTGTAGCAAAAAGTAAAGAAGCATAGAAAGTAAATACTTATCTTTTTATTATTTGTAGTAGTGTTAGACCTCAAACATTCCTCCTAGCTATAGACCATACTACTCATTTCCTCTCAACAACGGGTCACCCCTGAGCTAGGGCTTCGATTCCATGGGGCAATAGCTTACCCAAAACCAAGTACATGTCAAATACCATATATAAACAAGGTCAAGGTACCAAACCCAAATAGCCTCCAACCAACAGGCTCACATCTTCCATCATCCCCACACACAAGTAGTACACCTCCTTCTATGCACCTGCTGTCCCTCGAGCTGTGCCACTACCTCCAAGGTGTCTAACTCGACTGATGAGGGATGTCTCAGAGCCCTATGATTCTAGGAGTTCTTGTGCCCTTAGGGGTCTGTAGGTACCCTCCAGGCCCACACACTGGGGATCATGTTCGACCTATCACAAGGTCATCCCTCATTTCCCATCAAGGTGTTTTTTCCCCTTTTTCCCCCAGTCAAATCCTGTAGAATCTCTATGTCCAATAGTACCCAAGATCCTTAATTTTATGTGAATTTCATTCCCTTGACACATGTCACCCCCTAAAGTCACTTAATGAACTTCAGTTAAAAACATGTGCACTCTATTAATTATTAAGTCATACAAAGCCCCCTTTTTAATATCATGATGCCTTAGACACCCATACTCTTTTTGTATGACTTGGTCTACAATAGTAATGCATTTTATTAATGTGCATGAAACTTCATATTTACAAAACTAGGCTCTTCAGCCTCAAAACATGTAAGAACACATACACATGGGCATGCTAACCCCGAAAGTAACCCTCGACTCAGCAGCCTAAGTTTCGTATGTACAGGTAATTTACAATATAGGGGTAAAGTCTAGGTGTTACATTCCCCTCCCTTATTTATTCATTGTTATAATCCATACTCGTGACCATCATAAACACTCTCTCCCTAATACATGTGATCATCTTGACCACATTGTCTCCTAGTGTACTCACATTTGACAACCAACGTAGGAACAATGAGGAACATGTTTCATTTTTCAAAGATTAAAGGTTAACCACAACAATGAATATATATGTTAATATGGAAGGAAGGGCTTGTATTAGATGCGCAGGGAACACCTTACAAACCGTGCCAAAATGCAACACATGGTTTAATGTAAATACATGACACCAAGAATGCGACACATCGAGGTAGAATATCTGTTGAATTGAAGTGATTGTAAGGAAAACAAGAGACTTACTAGTGAAATGGTATTAGCGTCGAAGAAGAAGTGGGCCTTATGCCCTTGCATTCTATGACTATCTTGGATAGAGAAACGGTGTTTTGGGAGTGGGTATTACATCTCTCCTAAGCACTTATGACATTGAGGTTATAGCGGTAGCATCAAAATCCAAATGATTTGTTTCATTTCCAAGGGAAACCTTATTAATGTGTAGTAAGCTAAATAATAATATAAAAGGATCAGAAGGGATGAGAAATGATAGAAAGCGAAACAAGTTTATTTCACAACAATGTTAAGATATAATGGGTTGCTACCATGAGTTGAAAAGTTGCATCATCATCACCAATGAAAAGGAATATTAAGCGAAGGTTGACATCTCAAGACTATAAATTTTCATTGTGTCATATTTGTTGCTTATTTCATTAAAATGTATTTGTCTTGATAATTAATTAATAATTACATGTGTTTGCAGGATCAAAATGAGGAAGCATATGTTCATTATTTAGGCAGGAGCTTAAGCAAAATGGATGGCAAAGGGAATTTGAGGTAGAAGAAAGGGAGCAAGAATGTCTATCTATGTGGAGAAAGTTAGGGTTTGTCGTAGAGGTTGTGCAACTAGGGATTCAAAAAATAGGCGAACGAGCTCCATGTAGCTACCCAACGCACTATGTCAACTTTGATGGCAGGTATAGTAGCTATCAAATAGACATTTAACACAACAAATGAGTATCACCACCTTGTCCATCATCCCATACAAGTCTCCATATCATTGTAGCATATGGGCAACAAGCATTCTGGGGTTTCCAAGAATCCTGTGCACTCTCCTCATAACTCCTCTCTTGCCATAATGTAAATATTTCTCATCATAATGCCAACAAATATGTTGAGATTGATTTGAGCATGTAATAGTCATTAGACATGAAAGATTTTTGAGCAAGTTCAAGTGTCATGAGGGTAGGAAAAAGGTCACAGTAGGTGAGCAATCACCTTGTTTTTATAAATATTCCCTCATGCTTCATTTGTACGGGAATTTTGGCACTTGATATAGGATTAACATTAGATAGCTAATTTGTGCTTAAGGAGTTAGAGGCACTCAACTGTTGGCAAATAGTAGGGTGAGTTGTGGTGAGGCTAAGGTTTTGTTTTGGGAAATGGTATGAGCAACCCATGTTCCATTATTGGGCTTTGATGGCTTGCAGGATATGTACTTGAATATGCAACATTGATAATAATTTCTTCACTTTTAGCATTGATTCCCATGCATCTTTATGATGTTTAGTATTGGCTAGCCTATATTCCCATTGTGTTTTTATGTGTGCTTTCATGTAGTGATATGTTTTTTTTTTGACAGAAACGGTTAGATGATGTATTAATTCTCGACAGAAATGCCTCATTTCAGGTTACAATAAATAGGCAGAACTCAATTTTCTCTTTGGATAGGAACCAGATGGTTTCCCCCCTAGTGAGTCTGCGAATTCTTTGGACTATCATACGATTGATCTTCTCTATCTTTCCTGATTTACATAAGCAAACAAACTACTCCAATAAAAGACAGTAAAACATTTTAAGCTAATAGTCAAGGGATGGGATCCCAGCCTTCGTCTTCATTTCTTAGTAGGACTCCGTGTGGAAGGAGAGCTTCTTTGTTGGCTTCAACATCAACGTCTTTATTGTTGTCTCTCTTTGCATGAAGGAATTCCAGATTCTGAAAGGAGTTTATAAGAGCTCTAATTATGTTCATCAATTTTGAGAGCCTTAGATCTGTAGGGAAGGAGTTGTCTACAATGATCTTTATGATGGATTGGGAATCCCCAAAAACAATTGCATCTTTGATACCCAGGGAAATGAGCTGTTTGAGACCCTGAAAGAGAGCCAGTGCTTCGGCTTGGATGCTTGTATTGAAGCCCACTCCCCAGGCAAATCTTAGTTCAGTTCTGCTCTCTGCACTTTTGATTACTCCACCTGCACCGGATATACCAGGATTACCTTTTGTTGCCCCATCAAAAAAGAGAGTGTATCTTTCCTTCTTGTTGCAAAACTCAGAGAATTCTACAGCCTCAAGTCGAATTTTCCATTTTTTTAGGAGAGGAGGATGTCTGAAAATATCAGTGAAATTGAGGTTAAGGTAAGCGCCCCATACAACTTCTTGGCCGCTTAAATCTGCCCTGTTAAGCTGATCACCCAAATAGTCTCTTAGATGGCATTTGATTTTTTCCCATATGATCTTGAGGTCACTTTTTTTTGTCTCTGAAAATTCGCTGGTTTCTTTCCAGCCATATATGCTAGCAGATGACTTTAGGGAGGACGAGCCAGGCTTCTTTGATGTGGACGTTCTGGGGGGAGTCGCCTGGATACCTTGACTTCCAATTTGCAAAAAAGTGTGCACAGCGATTTGGCAAGGCAAAGTCAACATTGCACGGTTTTAAGGCCTCAGTCCAAAGATCAGAAGAGAACTTGCATCGGAGCATAAGGTGGGGGGCGTTTTCCTCATCAACCACACATAACGAGCAGCGAGATGGCCCGCTGTATCCTCTTCTACGCAGCCTGTCATCTGTCAATATTTTTTGATGGCATAAGAGCCAACTGAATACGTCAATTTTTGGAATTGAAGTCCGCGACCATATCCCTTGCCAAGGATTCGGATCAGGGGGGACGTAAGGCCGAAGGGAGAGGAGATTATAACCTTGTGCAACTGTGTAGTGTCCAGATGATGGACCCCATCCCTTGATGTCGGACTTCCTGGAGTTCAATGGCGCTTTTCTTGCTAAGAGGGAGCGGAGGGAGACGAGATCACTGGAGAGGTTGTGAGGAACCTCGATATTAATCTAGTTCTTCCATTTGCCATTTTCCCATTGAGAGATATCCCATAACGTTTTAAGGCCCGCTCTGTCCATCCATTCTCTCAACATAAGTAGAGAGTGATCTGCAGAGAGGGGCTCAATATCCATGATGCGGTCATCCCAGATGTTGATGCGCTTACCATTTCCAGGAATCCACTGTGCATGAAGATTGATCAAGGGGGCCGCTTTGATGCACAATTTGTGGACCAACATTCTGATTTTTGGTTTGGGTTTGTCAAGGCAGTGGGTTCTCTGTCCACCGAAATATTTTCTCCACAACGCAACCTGACCCCAACCCGGCTTTGGAGCAATAATCCTCCACAGAAGCTTTGCACCCGAAGCAATGTTTTGCTTGCTGAAATTCTTGAAATTGAGGCCTCCTTCCATTCTAGGCAGGGAGACTGTGTCCCAGTTTATAAGGGGAATTTTTTTCTCATTAGCTTTCCCACCTTTCCAGAAGAAGTTCTTGATATAATCCTCCATTTTTCTCATAATACCTACAGGTGCCATCATGACTGCAGCTTGGTAAATGGGAAGGCTATTCAAGACAACTTTGACTAGCATTGTCTTTCCAGCTAGATTGAGCCAACTAAAGCCCCAGGTGTGAATTTTAAGCTTAAATTTTTCCAATAATGGAATCCAATCTTTGCTGAGGGCCCTTTTTTGGAAAACAGGGAGCCCCAAATATTTGAAAGAGGTCCAAGAAGTGGAGGTTGCGAAACCAAAGCAGTTGGAGATAGCTTGGAGGAATCTGGGAGAAGAATTCCAACAGTAAATGTGACATTTGCCTTTGTTAATTCTACTTCCTGAGCCTTCACAGTCAGCATCCAACACTTCTTTAAAATGATTAGCCGTGGTCAAGGAGACAACACCAAGCAGAAGAGAGTCATCCGCAAATAGGGCATGATTTATATTTTTTACTCCTCTTGCAATGCTCAGTCCCATTATTTCTTGGTCATTCTGCTTTTTGATTAGTAGGAAACTTAGGACAGAAACTTGGAGGACAAAGAGCAAGGGGGAGAGGGGGCACCCTTGTCTCAGCCCTCTAGTGGCTTTAAAAAAGTCAGTTTCCCTCCCATTTACCAAAGGGGCAATCCAGGGCTCACTGATACAAGCTTTGATCCAATTGATGAATTTGAGTCCAAAGCCAAATTTGTGGAGGACCTCGAACAAGAATCTGTGTCTTACCCTGTCAAAGGCACTTTTAAGGTCTAGTTTAATAACCATTCCTTTCTCTTTCCGGTTCAGGATTGAATGAATCGCCTCTTGGACCAGAATATAATTGTCAACTATCTGCCTTCCCTGGATGAAGCCTCCTTGATTCTCGGGGATGATGCTAGGAGGAATGGTTTTTAATCCGTTTGCAATTAATTTTGTTATCAACTTATAGCCTATATTGCAGAGGGAGATATGGTGCAATCTGGAGAAAGAGTTGGCACCTTTTTCCTTAGGAATGAGGGCCAGGAAAGCCGAGTTGGTGCTTCCCCCAATTTTCTGACATGTTTGAGATTTCCTCACCATTCTGCATAGGTCTTTTTCCACTATCTGCCAACAGTTCTGCAAGAATCTAGCTGTGAAGCCATCCGGCCCGGGGCTTTATCTGGCTCCATTGCAAAGAGAGCGATTTTTATTTCATTGCTGGTGACTTCTACTTCCAAAAACTGCTTCTGTCTAGAAGTGATCAGAGTAGGTACCTCATCCACAGAGTTTAATGCAAACCCTTGTCCCTCTTCTTCATTGGACAACTTTTTGAAATGGAGGTAGGCAGCCTTTTTTATACTTTGCATGTCTTTGTGACTTGTATTCTCTTCCTTGATTTCTGAGATGGAGTTGAAACTTTTTCGGGCTTGGGCTTGCTTGCGGAAGAAGGAGGAGTTTCTATCTCCATCCTTGAGCCAAAGCCTATGGGATTTGATCCTCCAGTACTCTTCCTCGGCCAGACTTGCCTTGAGAAATTTCCCTTGTAGCTCGACTTCCTTATCTAGAGTTTCTTTTGTGATTTCTTCATTTTCTGACTTCATATGGTGAATCTCAAGGCATTCTTGGATCTTTTTCCTTTCCACTGCTGGGTTAGGACGGGATTTGGCCCAAGATTTCAAAGCAGCTTTCACTCTCCTGAGCTTTTCCTCCCATACAAAGAAGGCAGAACCGTTGACTGGTTGCTTCCAAGTATCTTTTACCAGTTGCATGAAGGACTGTTCTTTAACCTAGAGGGGACTGAATTTAAATGGAATGGGGCCTTGATTCATGTGAGCCAGTAGATCGAGCTTGATGGGTTTGTGGTCAGATACAATGCATGGAAGAATATGCATTCTAGAATCTAATCCAAGGAGAAGAAAAGAACTTTGAACAAGGAAACGATCTAACCTTGCAGTGATGTGTCCCGGACTGAGTCTTTTGTTGGACCAGGTGTATTTGCCCGGTGAGGGTTTTATGTCAATCAGGTCCCAGTCCTGAAGCAGGTCCTCAACCCATTCTCACGCTGGATCCCTTACAATGCTTCCTCCATGCTTTTCAGCCAGAGAGAGGGTTAGATTAAGGTCCCCTGCGATGATGACATTCTTTAAATCTTCCGAATCTGCCATATTTCTGATGGAATCCCAACAACTCTTTTTCTCACCTGCGCTGGTTGGAACATACACATTGAAGAGGCAGAAGGTCTCATTTGAATCCATGTGTTGCAGCTTGGTGAGTAGCCAATGGGTGTTGGCGACATCTTTGATCTTTGAAACTTTATTTGCATTCCAAAGGGTGCCTAGTCCTCTTGACGCACCCCAGGCTGAAACAACTTTCCCTTCACTTCTTTTCCACAGATTTCTGACTGTATGGAGGAAGGACTTATCCTCCATTTTAGTCTCCTGGATGAGGAGTATATCAGGAGATTCAGTTCTTATCAGGATTTTGACGGCTTCTTCTTTTGTTTTGCTCCCCATACCCCTATAGTTCCAAGAGACGATCTTCATCACTTGTTTTTTGAGTGGGGAGCTCCTTTAGAGCTCTGGTACTGGTTCCTGGTCATCTTCGGAGTTTTTTCCAAGAGTTTCTCGAGGGTTGGTTGGCTTCCTTGTAGTTTATCTTTATAAGTCTCTTGTTCTCTTTTCTCGCGAGCTGATTTTCGGCCTCTCAATGATCTTCTAGCCGATGTGTGTGAATCCCCTATTTCACCTTCCTCTTCTGAATCCTCCGATCCTTGCTCTTCCTCGGCCTCTTCTGTGGGTATCTCTTTCTGTTTGTTTGAGTTAGGTTCTGCTTGCTTTGATCCCGAGGGGACCTCTATGTGGGGCGATGCTTCATTCTGAATCTCTTCTTCTTGAGGGTCTTTTGTTGCTGAGCTTAACAGCATGTATTTGTTACCTTGTTCTTCCACGGGGGAAGCTTGAGTCCCAGGGCTTGGCTGGGGGGATTTACCATTTTTATTTACGGTTCTAGGGTTTTTATGAGCGATTTTGGTCCTTTTGTCCTGTGTCCATCCTTCCTCCTTGTTTTTCTCCCCTTCACTGTTCTTTGGGTAGCCACGAGCAAAGTGACCATAGACATGGCACTTTCTGCACTTAAACGGAAGCTGCTCATAATCCAACTTTTGGAGATGCACCCAATTTCCAACCTTTATATTTATTGCCTCAGGCAAGCCCACCTCAAGATCCACTTTGACACAGATTCGAGCGCAATCAAATTGATCTTTTCTGTTGGCACGATCTATAAACTTGCCTAATGTATTCCCAATGTGTTTAAGGGACTCCCAGTTCCAGCAGTGCATTGGAAGGTTGGGGAATCTAACCCACACTGGGACGGCTGTGGGAACGTCGACTGCTGGATCAAAGTTAGGCATCCACTTGTTGAGATACAACCCTTGAGGACCCATGAAATAGGGTCCATTACGGAATATCAGTTCCTTATCGTCCTTTTCAGCGAATTCAAAGAGGAAGAAACCCTTCCCTAAAAAGTATGAAGTGACTCTACTGTTGATCAGTGGTGCCCAGTTCCTAGCTACCCAGCTCTCCATGGTTTTGGGGGAGAGCTAGAGTCCAGTGAACTGCCCAACCAAAGCTCTCTCTGCCAATGAGAGGGCGACCTGAATCAACCCCTCAGGAGGGAGCTCAATCTCAGGACTGTCATCTAGACGCTTAACAAACTTTGCGGCTTCAGTTGCTTTCTTCCTTGGGAGAGATTCCAACAATTTTGTGAACGCCTTTGCATCAGAACGGTGAGGTGATGGTGGTTCCATTTCACCAATGGCTTAGCTCGGACGGGGCGAGCTTGCCCAGGCTTCAGCTGTCATAGTCCTCGATCCAACCCAGAGGAAAAGAGGGACACCGCACAGGTTGGGGGGATAACTCGGGGAGGGAGCGTCAGAAGAGACACCGAGCAAAGACGGATCCGCGCAGGGAGCCACCGAGGCGGCCACAGGGCCGAGGCAGGACTCGAGCGCAGCGGGAGCAGAGCTAGCAAGTAACGTGTTGTCCAAGGATATCTTCATGTAGTGATATGTTAATGAACTGATTCTTGGCTTATTTCTTGCATGTTTACTTTGAGTCCTTGCTTTCTTATTCCATTCCATGCCGGTAAATTGCTGTGAACTGATTTGCAATTAACCTTTGGCATGTTCCTGTTCACATATGTCTTAGCTGGTTTTAACTCACTAACTTGTCTTGTGGCATGCTCCTTCTTATTGTTTTGTTGTTACCTTCTTGTATCTCCTCCTGACATTTCCTCATTTGACAGCTAGGAGAAAAACCAACATGATGGCTGCCAAACCTACCTATTGGATGGGGTTGCTATTCCAAACAGTGTGAGGTCTAATTGGAGCTTCACTTCGGGGAGACCCCCTAGTTGTTGGAAACACATTCCATCTCGTCAACATATTTTTGGCTAGAAGGAGGGCCAGATGAGAAGATGAGCCCATAGAGCCTTTATTTTAACACCATATCTTTAAATGGTTCCATCCCAAATATTTATCCCAGGTTTTTTTCTTAAAAGTTTTAATATTTCAATCCCTGCGGAAATAGTTCTTCACTTGTCAAAGAATAAGTTTGATGGCGAGGGTGTAATATCCATGTTTGAACTTACACATGATTTTCTTTAGTTTTGTGTTTCTAATGAAGTACATTGTGAGGATGCAACTTGCAGAATTTTCACCCTTATGCTTGGAGGTTGCATCATGGAATGGTGAAAAAAATTTCCAGTTGTGTCCATCCATTCTTTCGGGTAGTTCATCAAGGAACTTCATCACACTTTCGACAGGTATGATTTTCAAAGTCTATTTAAAAATAATAATGAGCTTCTATGGAAACCATATGAATATTTGAAATATTTTTCCGATAGTTTTTTCATCTTTGTTATGAATTTCCTAAAAGAGACACGGATTAGAGGTATTTCAGTGAGAAATTATGGTGATTGGTTTGTCTTTCTTTGCAAAAATTTGAATATGAAATGAACCTTGATTCCGGTGGTAATTTTGGTACCCCACAAGATAGGTTAGCCAATCTTATCTCTAATTTGGTCTTGCCAATTTTTGTGAGTTTGGAAAAATCTCAAGCCTCTAAGTTGGAATTACTGCCTGTGAAACTCCTCATCCTCCTTCAGCTTCATTTCCTAAGGAAATTTTTGTCATCAACAATCTAGGTGATGAAGAGTGTTTTTTGGGAAAAGAACCAAGTTGTCTCTCTTTCGAAGCCTCCATAAACCCTATTGAAATAGAATGTGAAAATGAAGATGATAAAACACTCAGCCCTGTTGATGGGATCCAACTGTTAATTTTTAGGGCTACATTGTTCTTTGCTCAAGATAATTTCTTTTACAAACTTTTTCATCATTTACATATTGAATTCACCCCATAATATCCCCACATCATTAGCAATTATGAAAAATAACAATAACATCAACAATGCAACAGAACAATAAAGAACAACAGAAGAAAAGCATGCACAAAGACATACACCATGATTTAGGTTAGAGACTAGAGCAAAACCCCACAAGGGGGAAAAACCAACCAAATTCTTCTTCTTTTAGATATTTATCAATTATTTAGCTGATATAAAGTACAATGAGTATGAGACATAACAATCACATGAGGCCTCCTAGGGCCAACCCAAGTCAGTTCACAACTTCGTTTGTGAATTGAATGAGACAAGTCCAAGAGAGTTGAAATCATATCAAATAGGGTGACTGCCAATCAAAGATCTTGCCATCCTATATCATAGTTGTTGTTATCAAATTCATTTTCATATCAGAGATACTTCCATGTATGATCACTTGTCATCATATGTTATGGTCATTGCCTTATAGATCACAATCATCATTGTCAAATCAAGATAACTGTTATGCAACTATATTACCGTCATAATCATGTATCAAGATAATAGGGTCACTTTCATCATATCATAAGAGTCATATGTCACATGTATCATGACCTTTTATAACAAAAATATATGAAGACAATTTCATACCACGAGTTGTAGAAGTCATGCCCCACAAAGATGCCATAGATAGAAGCGATGCCATACATCAAAAGTATTTGACATTCGATGCCACAGTGGGTTTGTTATGGGAGTCAATGTATGATCAATATATTTTATGCCATATGAACCTTAGATAGTCTGACACATGAGCCATATATTTTCTACCATATGAACCTTAAATAGCTTGCCATATGAGCAATGCATTGTCTTGCATATGAACCTTAGGTAGTCTGCCATATCAGTCATATATTGTCTGCTATACGAACCTTAGATAGTTTGCCATATGAGCCATATATTGTCTTTCATATGAGCCATATATTGTCTGCCATATGAGCCATATATTGTCTGCCATACTAACCTTAGATAATATGCCATACAAGCCATATATTGTCTGCCATACAAACCTTAGATAGTATGCCATATGAGCCATATATTGTCTACCATACGAACCTTAGATTTTATGCCATACGAGCCATATAGTGTCTGCCATACAAGCCATATATTGTCTTCCATATGAGTCATATATTTTCTTCCATGCAAACCATATATTGTTTGTCATACGAACCTTAGATATTTTTCCATATGAACCTTAGATAGTCTACCATATGAGCCATATATTGTCTGCCATACAAGCCATATATTGTTTTCCGTACGAACCTTAGATAGTTTTCCATACGAGCCATATATTGTCTGCCATACGAACCTTATATTGTTATGACTTATGAACTACAAGATAAACCAATGTATATTTAAAATGAACCACAAAGATACCTGAATTGTAGCCACATAAAGTGCAAGTAAATCCATGCCACAATATAGTGTGATTTCATGTAGATAATGGGAGACATAAAAAATAATGATGTGAACTACAAAACATAGATAAATGTGTACGACGATGATGTATGAATGAGTTCCTCCATTTCATAATAATAAAATCCTTAAATATATATTTCACAAGCCTTAAAAGTTTGATACCCATATTGATTTTGATGATGGCTAGGCTAAAATTTTTTTGTTACATTAAATAACAAAATTTCTTTATCAATTTGAATTCTTTTTTTGGGGCTCAATGGGATTTCATAGGGGCTGTCGGGGTTTCCAAAGGGAAATTCATCCCGAGGTTGACCAATTTTTAACACTCCCTCTCAGTTAGGGAGGAATTTCCGTTCACATCATAAGTTTTCATCTCTCATGACATGTCTCAATATAAGAAGGTAGACAACTACATCATCATTGCATGTGGGCTTGCCTCATAGAAGAATAATAATCCATAATTAATGGTAGGGGATATTGATTCACCACACCATACTAGTCTCCAAGTCAAGATCCATGCCCTTCATCTCAGATGCATCAACAAGACATCCATCTCATCACATCTCATTCCAACTTGAATCCTCTAATCATGAACTGAATGATGATGTCTCAATATAAAGAAGAAGAGTCATCATAGGGGAGCTCAAGCTACCACCCTCTATCTAATGAGAATAGGCAAGATACAACATATCAGGCAATGATCACAACCATCATGTTGTCTAACAACAATAGGCGAGATACTAATTGGCATGAAAGGTAAGGATCACATACATCCTATATTCCAATAACAATGGGCGAGATACAAATTACCAAGGGAGGTAAGGATCACATCCATCCCAATGTCCATTGATCTTCCCATCCTGATCCTCAAGAATCAAGTGGTAAAACACCTATATCCCATCACTTGAGCAGGATACCACTTACCATGATTGGTAAGTATCACATACTATCTCAATCGTGCTCACCCATTAGCCAGATGGGGAGAAACACTCCCAACAAGCCCAACTTATGGGTAGGATGCCAACTGGGGTATACTATGCCACATCCAAAGGTGACAATAGGCAAGATATTACTTTCCATGGAAGGCAAGGATCACAGTCTATCCTATTGTCAGATAATAGGTAGGATATGACTTACCATGGAGGGTAAGGATCACAAACTATCCTATTGTCCAAAGTTCTCTCAACCCCAGGATCTGTTTGACTCAAATCATCTCCCTGTGAGCTCAAACAGGGGGGCTGATCATAACTTAGTTCCATTGATCAAACATGACCCCTTCATCTCATTAGTTCCTTCACTAGGATTACGGCTGTTAGTCCTGGCCATAGTGCATGACACATAGAGAATATTAGGTCAACCACAAGTTCATGCATTACAACATAAGAATCCAATTGTCTGCCTGCTCATCAATCAAAATTTGGAGTCTCATTGCTCCTTTCTGCACCATATCTTCGATATAGTGATATTTGATCTTAATGTGCTCATACCTATCATGGAACACATGATTCTCTACATGTTAGATCTCATAATATGTCATAGTATTTCACAATCGTTCCCAACATATGGTCAAACAAATCTTAAAGAGCTTTCTTAATCATACTAACTTGTAGTCAGTCATGCTAGCAATAATGCATATTGCCACTCAAAGTAACAAGTTTCAGTACCTGCTCATCCAGGAAATGATGGTAGAGTTAAGACAACACTCAATTATGCTTAATATAATCAACATATCCATATAGTCTCAAGTATCCAACAGGGGGACTTAGATAATAAATTACTAGCTCTACAACATACTAGTATACATATCCAAGCTCTATACGACTTAAAGAACATAATGCAAATCAAGAATTCATCTAACTGTCAAATCATCATGGGAATCCATCAAAACTTTATTTGAAGAGGAGGCTTTCTCAACTTCTTCAGTGTAAACCATTATGTCAAGTCGTTTCCATCAAGCTTCCCTTGACAATGAAGTTCTCATCTTCCTTTTTTTACACTTTTGATCTCAAGAAGTGGAATCATCTGAGGTGCAAGGGACAAATCCCTCTAACACTGAATGTTGAGATGATCTTGATCCTATCAAAAACCAATTTTCAAATTATAAAACCACTTATGAAATAAATACCTTTAGCCATAAAGAGAGATCATAAGTTGCATCAGATGTCCATCATTTCATACATGCCAAGCCTAGGGGACTTGCTAGAATTCATATGGAGCCTTCTTCAATCCACAATCATCAGTGTTGTATTCATGTTCCTCAAATTCCTCCAAATGTGCTTCTTCCTTAAGAACATCACAGAGGAAGCTCACTTCACATACATCTAAGTCATTAGGAAATAGGAGCTAGGATAACTTCCTTTCTCTAAGAGCTTATTTCTTATCAGTTTGAACCATATAGCGGAAGCATCAGACATTGCTACATCTCATTCATCTAGAATGGTCCTCCATGAAGGACATATCACTCTTATGTTGTATTACATCTACTCCCTCTAAATAGGAAGCCTCTTTAATCAACCAATGAAACAACAATCCTTACTCTGAGGTATTGATCTCTTGTCCATTTTCAAGTGCCACTCTAATCATGAGAAGGTTCCACATCTTCCTCAATCTCTATATAAAGTACTTAGTCTTCACTTTCATCAAATGTACTTGTTGATCCTAGAACAAGATCAAGAGTAATAATGTCAAAGTAAACAAACATAATGCACGTGTACCTAGTCATGTGGTAGGCCTTTCTTTCTTTTCTAGATGTAAGAGTGGCTCCTTGATTTTCTTGCACCATCTCCCTCTTGGAGCTAACCCTTCTTGCACTACTATGCATCTTGATGATTCTCAAGATGGATCACATCCTCATCCAAGAATTTAGTGAAACAAACAAAATGCTCATGCAAGAAGAATCACCAATAATCGAAAAGAATAAATTTACACAGAAATGACATGAGTCTTGAAAGTACTTATCTTTAATGTAGATTGTAGGAGGATATCAAATCCCTCTTGATCCTAGCTCCCTCTTAGCAAGGAGGCATCACCATCCATCGATCATATGACATTGTTGTCTTCAGAAGAAATGTATCCTCTTGAACATCACATGTATTCTATTTTAGATCCTTTCCAACCCAAATATTAATGTACAAGATAATAATTGCAACACATCATCTCCATTGGGCATGAGACAAGTTAAAATATGTTTTATTTAAATCCGTCATAGGTACTTGAAGGACTCAATGGCTTATCACTGATCAAGAAGATTCTACTTCACACTAGGGTTTCATATCCAATGTCACTTCAAGGGTTTCTCCCTAAACCCTAACATTCTCTTATAAAAACAAAGCTTTCCTAGGGTTTCCTTCAAACCATGCCATTCTTTTAGGTCTCTACCATTTTCATCTGCTTCCATAGTTGATGCCTTCAAGGGGTGAACTCAATTAATTTTCTTTAGTCCAACTCTGTAACCATTTTAATTTTTAGGGCTACATTGTTCTTTGCTGAAGATAATTGCTTTTACAAAATTTTTCATCATTTACATATTATATTCACCCCATAATATCATCACATCATTAGCAGTTATGTAGAAAGAACAATAACATCAACAATGTAGTGGAACAATATATAATAACAAAAGAAAAGCATGCACAAATAGGGACACCATGATTTAGGTCAGAGACCAGGGAAAAACCCCATAAGGGGGGAAAACCAACCAAATTATTCTTCTATTATATATTTGTCAATTGTTCAGCTGAGATACAAAGTACAATGAGTATGAGACATAACAATCACATCAGGCCTCCTAGGCCCAACCCAAGCTAGTTCACAATTTTGTCTGTGAACTGAATGAGACAAGTCTAAGAGAGCTGCAATCATATCAATGTCACATTTGCCATCCACCATTGTTAAAATTGCCAACTAAGGCCAAAATCCATGAGGGTCATCTTATTCATGGCTGATAATATTTTTATTAGATTCCTCTCGTCGAGAGGTGTAGGATTGATCTAAACATCATCCGATTCCGATAAGTATTTATGGAGATATGAATTTATTTTGATTATGGAATAATTATCAAGTTGACCAGCAACTCATGTAGGCTCAGAAGCCCAACATTCGCATCTATTCAATCATCAAAGATTGTGTATGAGTACAGGAGGTATTTTCCTCATTTGGACTCACTCATCTCATCACATCTCTCTCTCTCTCTCTCCCGTGCAGAAAAGAGGCTCTTCTCCTACTGCGCAAAAAGAGACTCTTCTCTCACAAATGTGGAGGGAAGGACACAAATTTAGGGTTGCAACTGCAGAACCAAAGTTTCACCAGCATTGACCATCAGTCTCCCTCTCTGAATTGCACTGTAGGTGAATCTGGATCTCCTCTGAAGGCCACATTTTTTGGTGAAGGAATCAAGCTGATCTGATGGTCGGTTTGCAAGATATCGTCTACCCTAGTTTGGCTCTAATCTAGGGTTTGCTGCTACTGATATAAATAAGATTTATGTACTATTTCTCTCCACTGAATTATTGAAGATAAAGGATGATTTGGTTAAAGGGTTTCCCCACATTGAGGTTTGTCCTTGGCTAACCGCCACATCTTGTGTCTCTTGTCTTGGCTTGTTTTCTGTCGATCGTTTAATGTTCTATCTGCACTTTACTTTATGTACATGTGATTGCTAATATGTGGATAATAATAAGAAAGATAAGTAAAATGCTCTAAGCATATAAAATATCATAAATTAACATGGTATCAGAGCTGAGGTGAAGATGAAGCTCGAGCAAGAGCAAGAGTAATCATCGAAGAAAATATTAGCAAGGCTATCCTAAAAGAACTATGGGGTCCTCAACACTCTTCCCTGCCGAAGACAAGTTCCGTGAGAAAGCTGACTATCACAGATGAAGATGTCTCTCAATCTAACCTTAGAAGATCAAGGAGTGCTGGACCATGTGAGAGGCAATATTGTTGAGCCTCCATCAGATGCACCCACTGTTGCCAGGAACAAATGGAAAATCGGCGAATTCAAAACAAAGAATATCATTTAGGACTCTATCGACAAGTGCTTTGTGGCCTACATCTCTGACTTGAACACTTCCAAGGAAATCTACAATAGACTGGTGAGTTTATTTAAAGTTAATGATGCAAATCAAGTCTTGTTTCTTAGAAATAAGCTGATGGAAATTTAGAAGGGAAAAGATGAGAGTATGCAAGCATACTTCTTAAGAATCATCGAGATCAGGAACGATCTCCTATCTATTGGGGAAATTATTACTGATAGGGAAATGGCACTCACAACTCTTGGAGGATTACCATCTGAATGGTACATGTTTAGGACTACTCTTTTGAACAATAATGTAATTCCTGGTTTCGAGGAATTAATGGCTAGATGCATTCAAGAAGACTCAAGGGTAGAAGATCAAGAAATTCCCATGCCTAAAGGTCCTCCTGCTTCCTTTTCTTCTCATGCTAAGAAAAGAAATAATTCTGGGACTAAATCAAAAGGAAAAGCTGGACCTAAGGGTGGAAGAAAAGGACGATGTTACATTTGCGATAAAGCAGGTCACTATGCAAGGGAGTGCCCTGATAGAAGGGACTCACACTGAGACGATGATCAAAATCCCTCGCATGTCAATCAAAGGAATGACAAATCTAACAGTAGAGGTAAAAGGAGTGCCAGAAATCAAGGAAGAGGACAACCATTCAAGAAGGCTAGAAATTTCAGGTATGAATCTAACACTGTTGACAATAAGCAGGATGAATATTATCTACCAGCTGCTCTATCTACCTTTGCTCCTTCGGACTCAATGGAAATTTGGCTCATTGATAGTGGTGCCTCAAGGCACTTCACTGGTTACAAAAAGTTCTCCATAATTTGTTAGAGAAAGAAACTAACCTGGAAATTGTCCTTGGAAATAATATGAAATATCTCGTGAAAGGTGTAGGCAATGTCTCTCTTAAATTGAATCAAGGTAATACGATCCACTTACAGGATGTATTATATGTACCTGACCTAAAAAAGAACCTGGTGTCCATTTCGGCAATGGAAGACAAAGGCTACAAGGTGGCTTTCATCGATGGCAAGGTACATGCATGGAAAAACAATACTAAAGATGCCTTCACTCTTGGGTTTCGAGTTGATTCATTATATCAGGTCGGAGGAAGTCCACTAGATGTCATGTCCTGTGACACATCTCAAGCCTTAATGAAGAAAGAAAAGAAGATCAAGATCCTAAGGACTGATAATGGGACTGAATATGAATCTAACGAGTTTCATGTCTTTTGTAAAGAGGTTGGCATTAAGAGGGAGACTACGATACCATATACTCCTGAACAGAATGGTGTGGTGGAAAGGAAAAACCGTACGATTGTGGAAGCTATTCGTGCCATGCTCCATGATCAAAGACTTCCAAAGTTTCTATGGGCCGAAGCTGCAAACACTACCATATATGTGCAAAACTGATGCCCTCATCAAGCATTGGGTTCCAAGACTCCTGAAGAAATGTTCACCAATAAGAAACCTGACATATCTCATTTTAGAATTTTTGGAAGCCCTGTATATTTTCATGTGCGGAAAGAGAAAAGGAATAAATTGGGTGCATCTGGAAAGAAAGGAATCTTCGTGGGATATGGTGAAAATACTAAGGGCTATAGAATCTATGTAGCCTGTCAAAAGGAAGTTGTGATTAGTCATGGTGTCACCTTTGACGAAGATATGGCTCTCAACAAGGTGGACAATCTTCCGACTTTGAGGAGCTCTCAAGAAGCCAACACCAGGGAACCGAAAGAAAAAGATGATGAAACAATGCCTGATGTGGAAGAACCCATGGATCCTATTGATCCACCTGAGCCTTCCTCTTCTAGGAAGAGGCCCTCTTGGCTTAGGGGGCTACTCGATGATGCTGAAGGACACACTCCACCCCGAGGAACCTTCCATGAAAGTAAGAAACCTAACAGGTATCAAGGATACCTAACCATCATGAGTACGATCATACAAAATGAGCCTTCATCATTCTCAGATGCCGTCAAGCATCAAGTATGGAAGGATTCTATGACTGAAGAATATGAGTCTATTATGAAGAATGATGTCTGGGAAGTAGTTCCCAGACCCTAGGACAAGACAATTGCCACTTCTAAATGGCTTTACAAGATAAAGCATGCAGTATATGGAAGTACGAAAAAGTATAAGGTTCGTTTTGTCGCTCGTGGCTTCTCCCAGAAGTAAGGTATAGACTATGACAAGATATTTGCACCTGTTGCCAGAGCCCTTGCGGCTTCACAAGGATGGAACCTTCATCAGATGGATGCCAAGACGACGTTCTTGCATGGTTCGATCAAAGAAGAGGTCTACGTGGAGCAACCCTAAGGATTTGAGATTTATGATAAAAAATCTCATGTATGTAGGTTAAAGAAGGCTCTCTATCGGCTAAAGCAAGCACCCGAGCATGGTATGAGAGGATTTGTAGCTACTTGATGAAGCTGGGATTCACTAGGAGTGAAGCCGATCCTAACCTTTACTTTAAGGTTGAAGATGACAAACCTCTCATACTAGTGCTGTATGTGGACGACCTCTTTCTAACAGGTGCAGACCCTCTCATTCACAAATGTAAGAGGGAGTTGGCTTCTGAA
>APFE030298714.1:49972-74646 GCA_000404065.3 Pinus taeda
CTCTCTTGTGGGACAAGATGATTCGCTCTCCTATGGACAGGATTGATTAGTTCTCCTGTCGAGGCATCCTACCCATGCAGTCTGGGACTCATGGGAAGTACCTCTCATCTGATCAATGAGCAAGGAAATGAGGATAAGGACCATAGCAGTACCGATGGACACATTGCTGTATCTACCATAGTCCCTATGCTAGGATGACCTTCATTGATTTGGGATCAATGATACTGGTCTGGGACCAGTGGTAGGAGTTGTACCCACTATGGCACTGACTTCGGGTCGGTTGAGGATTGGTCTAGGACCAATGGTACACACTCTGAGACTGACTTTGAGTCAGTGGAGGATGATATTGGTCTGGGACCAGTGGTAGGAGTTGTACCCACTATGACACTGACTTCGGGTTGGTTGAGGATTGGTCTGGGACCAGTGGTACACACTCTGAGACTGACTTTGAGTCAGTATGATACATCCTCGATCATTTCTTCCTCTTCATAATTTGGACAAAGCAGAGCAGAGCAAATCAGAACAGGGCAGAACATAACAGAGTAGAGCAGGCATAATAGAGTAAGGTAGAGCAGGGGTCAAGATGTACAAGGTAATGCATTTGATGGATGAACAGTAGCGACTGACAGACGAATTGCAAATGGAGTTGTCCCTAGTTAAGAGGGAGTGTTAAAATTGGAAACTAGGGCCAAACTCCATGTGGGTCATCTTATTCATGGCTGATAATATTTTTATTAGACTCCTCTTGTCGAGAGGTGTAGGATTGATCTAAAGATCATCCGATTCTGATAAGTATTTATGGAGATATGAATTTATTTTGATTATGGAATAATTATCAAGCCGACCAGCGACTCATGTAGGCTCAAAAGCCCAACAGTCACATCTATTCAATCATCAACAATTGTGTATAAATATAGGAGGTGTTTTCCTCATTTTGACTCACTCATATCATCGCATCTCTCTCTCTCTCCTACGCAGAAAAGAGGCTCTTCTCCTACTGCGCAGAAAGAGACTCTTCACTCACACATATTGAAGGAAGGACGCAACTTTAGGGTTGCAACTGCAGAACCAAAGTTTGACCAGCATTGACCATCAGTCTCCCTCTCTAAACTGTGATGTAGGTGAATCTGGATCTCCTCTAAAGGCAACAGTTTTTGGTGAAGGAATCAAGCCGATCCGACAGTCGGTTGGCAAGATATCGTCTACCATAGTTTGGCATTGATCTAGGGTTTGTTGCTGCTGATATAAATCATATTTATGTACTATTTCTCTCTGCTGAATTATTGAAGATAAAGGAAGCTTTGATCAAAGGGTTTCCCCACATTGGGGTTTGTCCCTGGCTAGCCACCACATCTTGTGTCTCTTGTCTTGGTTTTTTTTTTGTTGATCGTTTAATGTTCTATCTGCACTTCACTTTATGTACATGTGATTTCTAATCTGTGGATAATAATAAGAAAGATAAGTAAACTGCTCTAAGCATACAACATATCATAAATTAACAATCATGTAATCATTTCCATCAAGGGTATTGTCATATCTATGTCAATGTTAGTCACTGTTGGATCAAATAGGGTCACTACCAATCAAAGATACTTCCATCCTATATCATAGTTGTTGTTATCAAATTAATTTTCATATGAAAGATACTACCATGCAGGATCACTTGTCATCATATGTTATTGTCACTACCTTATAAATAATAGTCATCATTGTCAAATCAACAAAACTGTTATGCAACTATATTACTTTCATAATCATATATAAAGATAATAGGGTCACTTCCATCATATCATAAGTTTCATATGTCACATGTATCACAACCTTTTATAACACAAATATATGAAAACAATGTCATACCATGAGTTGTAGAAGTCAAGCCCCATAGAGATGCCATATAAAGAAGCGACGCCATACATAAAAAGTATTTGACATTCGATGCCAGTATGGGTTTTTTATGTGAGTATGATGTGTGCTCCATAGATTTTCCGCCATACAAACCTTAGATAGTCTGCCATATGAGCCATATATTGTCTGCTATACAAGCCATATATTGTATGACAAACAAACCTTAGATAGTCTGCCATGCGACCAATATATTGTCTACCATACAAACTTTAGGTAGTGTTCCATACGAGTCATATATTGTCTACCATATGAACCTTAGATAGTCTATCATATGAGACATATATTGTTTTCCATACAAGCCATATATTGTCTGCCATACAAACCTTATATAATATGCCATACAAGCTATACAAGCCATATATTGTCTTCCATACGAACTTATTGTCGCTACGACAATGACCCTCCAATTTTTTTGCCTAAGTCAATTTTGGAGCCTACATAACCATAATTTTAGGCCCCCTAGTGTCGTCGTGTTGTTTGATTTTTTATTTGTGTGTTTTCTCCCAGTGTCGCATCCTCCTAAGTCAATGTTTCCTAAGTGTTGTCACGAAACCCTTAGAAGCGCTTAGGTTATCTAGTCCATGGTTAGGTGAACTCATGACTTGTTTTGACTTAAAAACTAGCCTTTACTCTATGCACACACTAAAAAAAGCACAAAAAATAAAGCAAAAGCAAGAAAAATTCTCTTTAAGGCAAAAGCGCACTTCAAGTTGGTGAAGGCATGCACTTGAGTTGAGCGCACTCCTTCAGTTTAAATAAGTGTGCCGTCCTTGAGCACACTCCTTCATGTTGAGCAAGTGCACCCTACTTGAGTGTGCTCCTTCATGCTAAAGACATGCACTCTTCCTGGTTGCATGCATGTGACTCTTTGTTGCATGTGGGTGCACTCCTAGAAAATAAGAGCCCACATAACTTCACTTAACTAATCCTTTTAGTTGTTGACAAGTGGTGATCATGCATGAAACAATTTTGCATGTAAACTCTTTTAAATTAACCCAATTTAATCATTCATTTGCATAATCATTCTCATATGGTTTGGGTGCACAATTGTGGATCAAGAACATCTTCATCAACTTGCATTACAAGTAAATTTTGCATGTCGAATATATTCATTGCCTTTCATGATTTCACTGTCGATATTGCTTTTCTTGCTAGTGCTTCTTTGATTTTTATTTTATTTGCTAGAGTTTCTATTAAATCTTCATTATGCACATGTTAATTTGTTGTTGCATGCATACACTCTTCACATGCCTTGACTTTTCACATTATACCATTATTAGGGAAGGGTCCATATAAGCTTGCAAATCCTTCTTCTTCTCATTTCTACCAAGAAATATTGTTGTTAGAATTGTTCTTGATCCATCCTCAAGTAGAGTGCACTTCTGGAACTTGAAGCCTGATCAACCTTGAAAACTGTGCCCAAAATGACCAAGTCTCCCTCTTGAGTGCACTTCTTCGACACAAAGGATTGCACCCTCCCTTAAGGGAATGAGCACACCTTGAAGACTCAAATGATTTTCCTTTGACCCTTCTACATGGCGGCCTGTGCACCCTCCTTTCCTTTGAGCACATGAGCGCACCCAGGAGGATTGAAGGACTGAAGACATGTTCCTTCATCCCTTCAAAGTGTACCAGGGTGCCCTTCCTATCTCCTTGAGTGCATGAGCACACTATTAAGGCCTGAAAGCCAAATGACTCATTTGTTTGACCCTTCAGAGTGCGCTAGTGCACCCTTGATGGTTTTCTTCACTTGCTTGAGCGCATGAGCGCACTTCAAATCCCTGAATGACCCTTGAACTTCCTTCATGCTTTGAAAGTTTGCCCCATGTGCACCCTCCTAGTTTTCATGCTTATTTTCTTATGCATGCAAGTGATTTTATGTTGTTGTCGATATATTTGCACGATCTGTTACATTTGATGGTTCTTTGTACATGATTTATGAGTTATTGCCGCATAGTTAGGTTGAATTAAGTTAATCTTGTCGTTATGAGTGTGCTGCCACATACAAGTGTTTGAGCTACAAGTATTGTCCCACCTTCCCATTAAGGATTAGATTATATGAGTTGAAGAGCCACAAGGTGGCAACAATAGAGATACAAGAGCTGGATCGCTTGCACTTTGCCACCAAATATCCTAGGAAAGTGTGCATACGACATTGTGAAAGGATCAGTTATAGTACATGGTACTCATTGATGTCCACAACAGAAGATGAGAAAGTGAAGAAATGGTATAATGCAATTAGAAATACACATCCAAAATCTAAGACTAGTTCACCCCAATATCCACTAGCTAAAGATACGCAGGTCCAGGAGGAAGAACAAATAACCCCTCAAGCGAGGAAAGTAGCTCCTAAGAAGAGGGTCAAATATGATTCGGCAGACGAGAGTAGCAGGAAGTAGAAAGTTTATCCTCTAAACATAGGAGCTATTCAAGTAGAACAAGAGAGGATAGAAGCAGAAGAAGAAGAAGAGGAGAAGAGGAAGCATGATGAGTTTCTTCAAAAGCAACAAGACGAAGAAGAGGAGAGGAGAAGGATAAAAGAATAACAATAAAGGCAGTCTCAGGAGGAAGATGCAGCACATAGATTGAAAGAAGAATAGTTGAATCCGAAGATAGAATAGGGAGAGTTGGAGGAAGAAGATACCATTCAACCCATGGATGATGAGATAGGTTCTCCAGAGGAATCTCCTCTCACAGGTGGTCATCTTCCATTTGGAGATATGGGGATCACACCTCCACAGGTAGACAGAGTCATGGATGTATGCAATGTCACGTTTGATCAACTTAAGAAGAGGATTGTGTAGCAGAGGCATAGATATTTTTTTTAAGGATCCTCAGAATCTAGTCTCAATTTCTACAGAGAAGGTGATAACTGCCAACACCAAAACAAAACCTAAGGAAATCATGGTGGCAAATGTTGATTTTGCCACAACAACACAAGACAACTCAGAATATCTACTAAGTGAGAATTCTAGATTGAGGAAAGAACTTGTTGCAGTGAAGCAATAGGAGAAACATATTGTGATGGAGAATCAACGGTTATCATCACAGAGTTTCAACATAATAGAATGGCATTCATTGATGTAGGAAGAACTAGGGCCAATGGAGGACACCATGGCACGATTATATTATGAGATGATACTTATACAACTAGTGATGGATCCTCTTGTTGGCATTCGGAAGAAAGCATAGGAAGTGGTAAAACTCCTAAAAGTAGCAAATAAAGTAATTGATCATCTTTAGGAGTGGAATTCCTAGTATCCAGATGCTCTGCAATATTTGGAAAAGAAAGATAGGTTTTCCACATAGATAGAAAAAGTTCAGTTGAGACTCCACCATCAGAACTACATGCATCTTGGAGAATAGTCGGTTAGTACTATTGCTGCCTACATCTACTACATAATGGTTTTTAGTCTCTAACAAAGAAACATGTGATGCCTGCAATAGGAACACTTGAATAAATCATAGGTAAAGAGATTATCTTCCAAGAGATTAGGCAATACATTATACAAATCAAGCAAGCAACACAACATGAAGGCTTGGAGGTCATCAAGGACAATAGTCTACAATATGCCATAGCATTGGTCAAATATCATATGAAACTTTCATGTCTATGGAATAACGTACAGTCAACCTCCAAGACCATACTGACGGAGGCACTGGAGGTGAAGATGTAGTATGTAGGGGACTTGCTAGTTTGGATCAAAGCCATCTCAATGAAGTTCAGGGCATGACACACATACATTGCAAATGAGCTCCATGAGGAAGCAAATGATTTATTAATTTGATGAGCATTTGTCCCATTATCAGTTTTGTCTTATATAGCCACCGTCTCATATGTAATTTGTCTTATGTAATAAATGGTATGTAATGAAGTCCAAGGGACACATGTGGAATGTGAATAGTCACATATGAAATGTAATGAGTCATGCATAGAATATAAATAGTTACAACATTTGAAGAGTCATGAGGAAGCTCAAAGGTCATTACTATTGGTTATAAATAGCTCCTCATAACTCAAGCTAAGGGCTTGGATTCTTGGAGTCTTGCCTTGGCTTCTCTTGTAGTGCATAGGAGATATATCATTCTTTTGAGAAGAAAGTTGTGGCTTCATGTTCCACTACTAGATATAGTGTTTCATTCATGTAATAATGTACTTGGGATATTTCACTCTTAATAAAAAGCTCTATGGCCCAACACTTCTTCGAACATGTATCACAGATATAGTTGGACTATTCTTGTTATGTTTATGGCATATGTTGTTTTACTTACATACTAAGTGAATGAACAAATTCGTTACTTAGCTATGGTTGTTATTGAATGAGTGTTGTTATGCTTTAATGATTGCTCTTTATTATGTGGACTAATCTGCTAGTATTCAACAAGTATTTCTCTTTCTTCCCAGGCTCCCTTTAGGATAGTACTATTACTTTTCTAACCAGAGGTTCATTTTCCTTTGACTAGTCGTGGATGTTCTCTCGTGCACCTTACATTGGGTGTCTCACAAAGATCACACAATTGCTACCCTAAAGAGGTGTTACATTCTATTGTCCATAGCCATAACTAATGCATATCTTTGAAACCTTTCCAATGGTGGTCAGATCGTATGACCAGATGGGACTCCTACACCAAATGGTGTGAGGTCTAATTGGGATTTCACATCACAGAGATCCCCTTACAATGTTGGTGGCATCCAACACCATCAACATTTTTGGCACTAGAAGGAAGGCCATATGACAAGCTGAGCCTCTTAATTTTGTTTGAGTCTCTCACCTTTAATGGCTTCATCCCAGATCATAATCCCAAGGTGTTTAAATGAAGCTTTAGATATTTCAATCCCCGCGGAGATTTTACATAACTTGTCACATTTTAAATTAAATGGCAAGGGTACAACAACTGTCCTTGATTACGTAATTGAATTCGTTCAATTTTGTTTTTCAATTGGCATTTATTTTAAAGAAATCCTCGCACGGTTGTTTACCCTTACATTGGATGATCATGCAAAGCAATGGTGCTATTCTTTACCCACTACTTCTATCTCATCTTTTAAATAAATGGTTAACGAGCTTCATCATGTTTTCGACAAATATGAGTATCAAGATGTTATTAATGAAAATGACCAACTTAGAATGGAATCGAATGAATCTCTTGAACATTTTGTTGATTGTTTCCTTCATCTTTGTTATGAATTTCTTAATCAGGATGTGGATTAGAAGTTCTTGGATGAGAAGTTTCATTTCTTAGTCCAGATGTCAAGGAAATATTTTGAATATAATTCATTATGTCCTCTTGATAAAAAATAATTTCAACATCCTGAGGAAGAACCATATATGCCTTTTGTCCATGTCCCCCTCCTTTTGATGTTTTGTGTTTTCAACCCAAATTGATCATTATATCAGAAGATCAATCTGCTGATGAAGAATTAATTTTTATTTCACATCTTTCCTTTGATGGTGAGTCGTCTGATCTTATCAATCAAGCATATTTGAATATTGATACCTTACCAGCCAATGTTTTACCCGTTAATCAAATTGAACCTTTGGACAACCATGATGTAACGACCAAAAGTCGTATATGCAACGAAAATATTAAAATACTTTGTAGACAAAGACATCCATCGTAGGATAGTAATTGTAAATTGTATAAAAGAATTGATGTAGGATGCTTATAAATGAGAATGAGGGCCCGCTTATATACCCTAGGCAGGTGCCCTTTCACGAATGACCATGTCTCTAATACATGCCTCTTCATTACTAACTAACTAATCATTAGTTAGTTAATTTCAGATTTTATGCTTATGTGATTCATGATACAATGTTCATATTTTCCGGAGAAATCACATAGAGAACAAAGGGTTGATGCGTTTCGAACCTAGATCTAGATTCATCATCAGGACCACGATGAGGAGCAAGATCAACAGACCAAAATATATAAAAATCTTAGAGATGCAACAGTAAATTCCCAATGGTTAAATATTTCATTTTTTTTAAATGTATAAGGACCAAAGTCAAATTAGTTAATTTGAATTATATATATATATAATAATTTGAATTTGATTTTTTAAAGAACGCTAATATTTTGTTATTATATAATTTTATATTATAATATTAATTATTATGTTTTTAAGATAAAAAATAATATACATACATACATACACACACACACACACACACACACAACACACACACACACACACACACACAATATATTATATAAAAATCTTATTTGAAATTTTTTTTAAGATTCTAATATTTTGTTACTAAGAATTTTAATATATATAATTTATTTATCATGTTTTTAGGATAAAAAAAAAACTTCAGGAGAGAAGAAGGAAACTAATGAGGGAAAGAACAAAGAGAAGGGATCCATGCACTACTTAACTTCCATCCATCATGCGTATTAAGAGTTTTACTCCTCTTTCCAATTTCAATGGCTTCTCTTAATCTTCGGTGATGAAATTGATCAACCCTTGCGAGGACCTTAGAATCCTCTATGCAAATATGGTGTTTCGTTAATTCAACATGTTTAGCTAGAGCAGAGGAGCGGGTCCTACAATGCCTAAGGTCTGTTGCGTGCTCCTAAGGATTCAGGAGCATGCAACTAACCTTGGCACTGTCGGACCCGCTCCTCTGCTATAGTCGAATATGCTAAATTAACGAAACACCATATTTGCTTAGAGGATTCTAAGGTCCTCATAAGGGTTGATCACTTCCATCACCGAAGATTAAGAAAAGCCATTGAAATTGAAAAGAGGAGTAAAACTCTTAATAGGGATGATGCATGAAAGTTAAGTAGCGCATAGATCCCTTCTCTTTGTTCTTTCCCTTATTAGTTTCCTTCTTCTCTCTTGAAGTGTTTTTTTTTTTTTTTTTTTTTTTTTTTTTTTTTTTTTTTATCGTAAAACATGATAAATAAATTATGATATAAGATTTCTTAGTAAAAAAATATATGAATCTTAAAAAAAAATCAAATTCAGATTCAATATATATATATATAAATATATATATATATATATATATATATATATATATAATAATATATATATATATATAAACCTAAAAACATAATAAATAAATTATATATTATTTTTTTTAATAACAAAATATTAGCATCGTAAAAAAAAATTCAAATTCAAATATAATATATATATATATATAATTCTTTTTTTAGAGAAGAAAAGAAAAGAATATATATATAAAATTCAAAATTAACTAATTTGACTTTGGTCCTTTAACATTAAAAAAACAAAAAATAAAAAATGAAATATTTAACCGCTGGGAATTTACTGTTGCATCTATGAGATTTTTATATCTTTTGGTCTGTTGATCTTGTTCCTCATCCTCATCCTGATGATGAACCTAGATCTAGGTTCGAAATGCATCGACCCTTTGTTCTCTATGTGATTTCTCCGGAAAATATGAACATTACAGTTAATTAATTATCGTTTATTATTATTATATTTATATTTACATCTATTCTTTTATTATGAATTATATTCATAACATAGCCTTCCCCTTCAAAAAGCTTTGTCCTCAAAGTTTACCGATGAAAGAATTGATCTCTTTTTCTGTTTCAAATGTCTTCACGTCTCGACATTGTCATCTTCGTTGATACTAGTTGATATGATCCTCTGAGTGACAAACAAAATCGTCGCACTCAGAAGGGATCAGACCATCCTAGATTGACCTTGTGTGGAATCAAATTTTGTGATGAATAGTTATCATTGGACCGCATTCTATAAACGTCAGCATTTTTGGGAACATAATTTTGTCATTTATTTTTTGAGTGATACTGGTACGTAGCTTGATTGGAAAGTTTGCTCTTGTGATTTGGATGCCAATACATAGCTCCTTTGGTTTTGGCTTTCCTCTATCATATTAGTGGTTGATTCCTGATTTTCTTCAGGTGTTGTTGTTGTTAAGTTGGCGACTGAATCGTTATTTGGAATGTCCATTGTTTGGATTGCAGCTTCTGCATATGTTTTAACTTCTCTAGATTCCCCGTCTTCCTTACTTGTGATATTGACTGGATCAATATTTATTCCCTTATCTTCAACTTAGAATGAAACAACTGAAGATGTTATTGATTTTTATTTACTTGTTATGTCTCAAAATGTGACCATCTTCCCCTTATAAGGAAATGTCAAAACTTGTTTCTCTATATTTAACATGAATGTACCCAAATTCTTAAACCAAGGTTGACCGAGTATGATGTCAATATCCATCTTTACAACATGAAGTTGAGATTTGTACTCATAATGATCTACTGTCACTTGTAAATCACTAATGTTATACTCTTTTGGTAAAAAATATTTGAGAAGAGTAAGATAAGAGGAAAATCTCTAGCAATCAAAGCATCAGAGTTCTAAAACTTGTCTCTGAAGGAACAACCTCTTCTTTAACAAATCGGGATCCCTCTTCCACCTTTTGAAAAATAATAAGTGCCTATGCACAATCCTATTGAAAAAGAAAGAAAATATAAAAGGTTGAAATAAGAGAAAGGCTTCATGTGCAGAGAGGTGCAATAAGTGACTTTGGCGGGGTATCATCTAGGCTCACTGGAAACGAAGCAACGTTTTTGTTCCTAAAGCAACTCCATTCGGGTATTCTCTAGGCCTGATGGTAGTGGAGTAATACGAGAGATGTAAAACTCATACTCTGATTGTTTTAACTCGCTGTACTATATTACCCTTACTTATGTCAATAAGATAATGATATGGCTTGCTTTATGTTGTGCTACGTCAAGTAATGGAACTATGAAAACTATATCTTTAACCGGGTAAGAGTGGAGAGCTAACGTAACTCACTGATTGAGTCAATAATTCTTGTAGAATTGATACTCTATATCTAAATGAAACCATTTCCGAGAAGATGGCATTCTCCCAATGTGTCGCCAAGTGTTGTTGTTGTGACAATGACCCTCCAAATTTTTTTCCTAAGTCAATTTTGGAGCCTACATAAACCATCATTTCAAGCCACCTACTGTCGTCTTATTGATTTGTTATTTGTGTGTTTTCTCCTACTAACGCATCCTCCTAAATCAATGTTTCCTAAGTGTTATCACCTAACCCTTAGAAGCGCTTAGGTTATCTAGTCCATGGTTAGGTGAACTCATGACTTTTCTTGACTTAGAAATGAGCCTTTATGCCATGAACACACTAAAAAAAGCACACAAAAGCATAAAAAGCAAGAAAAACACTCTTTAAGGAAAAATCACACTTCAAGTTATTGAAGACATGCACTTGAGTTGAGCGCACTCCTTTGCGCTGAAGAATTGCGCCCTCCTTGAGCGCACTCCTTCATGCTGAAAAACTGCACCCTACTTTACCACACTCCTTTGTGATGAAGACACGTTCTCTTCCTAGTTGCATGCATGTTCCTCTTTGTTGCATGTGGGCACACTCCTAGAAAATAGGAGCCCGCTTAACTTCCCTTAACTAATCCTTTCATTCATTGACAAGTGGCGATCATGCATCAAACAATTTTGCATGTAAACTCTTTTAAATTAACCCAGTTTAGTCATTCATTTGCATATTCATCCTTATCTGGGCTTGGTGCACAATTGTGGATCAAGAAACTCTTCATCAACCTACATTACAAGTAAGTTTTTCACGTCAAATGTATTCATTGCCTTTCATGATTTCATTGTCGATCTTGCTTTTCTTATTGGTGTTTCTTTGTTTTTTCAGTTTATTTTTTGGAGTTTCTATTCAATCTTCATTCTGCAAGTGTTAATTTTTTGTTACATGCAAAAGCTCTTCACATGACTTGACCTTTCACATACTACCATGATTGTGACAGGGTCTATATAAGCTTGCAAATCCTTCTGCTTCTCATCTCTACCATGAAATCTTGTTAGATTCGTTCTTGAGCCATCCTCAGGAAGAGCGCATTTCTTTGACATGAAGGATTGTACCCTTCCTTAAGCACATGAGTGCATCTCGAAGACTTGAATGATTTTCCTTTGACCCTTCGGCATGCGCCAGTGTACCCTCCTTGCCTTTGAGCGCATGAGCACACCCTAAAGGGCTGAAGCATAGAAGACATGTTCCTTCATCCCTTTGGAGTGCGCCGTGCGCCCTTAATGGGTTTCTTCACTTGCTTGAGTGCATGAGCACATTGCAAAGCCTTGAATGACCCTTGACCTTCCTTCGTGCTTTGAAAGTGCTCCCTCCTAATTTGCATGCTTATTTTCTTATGCATGCAAGTGATTTTGTGGTGTCGTCGATAAATTTTCATGATCAACTACATTTGATGGCTCTTTGTACATGATTTATGAGTTATTGCTACATAGTTAGATTGAATTAAGCTAATATTTTCATTATGAGTGTGTTGCCACAAACAATTTTTCAAGCTACAAGTATTGCCTCCCTTTCATCATATGTCTGAGCCATGCCTCCTCATTTATGTAGAAACATAGTGCTTCATTGATAAGTCTACTGAGGTCACTTTGAGTAGTATATATAACACCTTCATGTAGAAAAGTTTTGTTGAAGACTTGGAAGACGTGCAAGCATACATCAACATCAAGTAGTTTAGGATGCATAGGATCACATGCAGATCCCCAGTCATCTCCTGTGAAGGAAGTAATTGAGTGGACCACTACACATATGGATGACTCTCATCTTGTGCTTCACAATAAGAGTGGCGATCAACTTACCACTTATTATGGCGAATAAATTCATATATGCTACAAGATGCTTAGGCCCACAAAATATGAAAATGATGGTGTCTACATTCGATGGGCCAACCTCGACACGAGTGACATTATGAAATCATGTTGTTAAGAGTATGCTAAGTTTGCCATCACCCATACGCAGTCTATTCGACTAAGATCCTAAGAGATGTATATCAGTACCTGCTAACCATTTGTTTTCGGTTGCATGGGTGCATGAACACTAAGATATTTGAAGAAAACTGGATATATATGCTCAATATGGTGGTAACCTATGGAAGAGTCTTCAATTGGGAAAATATATTGTCATTCCAGTTGCAGTGTCATGTAGGGCAGGAAAAAGCATCTTTGAGGGCAAACTAAGCCCCAAAATTCTACATGTCTACATTTATTTTAGATGTAATCTATGCATAGTATGCGTTCCCAAGAATGTACTGGAACTGGATCCCTTAAAACAAGTTCAATGTTTACTTTCACTGTAGAGTGTCATCAGAATAAAGATTTAGAGGCACATATGACAGATTGGCCGAGCACTTCTTTGAAGTTATCTTTAATATGATATTCAAGATCGATCCTCCTTGCACGACAGATTAGGTGAAGAACTCACTACGGGATATCGCAAATTGGTTTGAAGCTCCCAAGGGTACATACATTAGATGTTTTGGTTGTCAGATCCCCTCATCTCATGCTGCTAAATGTGACCAATAAGGTGGTCATGCCAGAAGTAGCAAATCAGTTGGACAAGGGATTATCAGGAGTTATACACGGGAGGAAGAAATCCCCTTGTCCCACCTTCCCATTGAGGATCGGTTTATATGAGTTGAAGAGACACAAGGCAACAACAACAGAAATACAAGAGATATATCGCTTGCACTTCGTCACTAAAGGCTTTCATGGATATGATCCTAGGAGAGTGTGTAGGTAACATTGTGGAAGGATCAGTTATAGTACAAGGTACTCATCAATGTCCACATAGAAGATGAGAAAGTGAAGAACTTGTATAATGCAGTTAGAAAGACACATCCAGTAGTGGAGAATAGTTCACCCCAAGATCCACCGGCTCAAGATATGCAAGTCCAGGAGGAAGAACAAATAACCCTCAAGTGAGGAAAGTAGATCCTAAGGAGAGAATCAGATATGATTCGGTAGGCGAGAGCAACGGGAAGTGGAAATATTATCCTCTAAAAATAGGAGCTATTCAAGCATAATAGGAGAGGAGAGAAGCAAAATAAGAAGAGGAAGCAGGATGAGTTGCTCCAAAAGAAACATGAGGAACAAGAGGAGAGAAGAAGGATAAAAGAAGAATAATAAAAGAAGTCCCAGGAGGAAGAGGCAACACAAAGATTGGAAGAAGAATAGTTGACTAAGGAGATAGAAGAGGAAGAGTTGGAAGAATAATATAATACTCAACCCATGGATGATGAGCTAGGTTCTCCAGAGGAACCTCCTCTAACAGGTGGTCATGTTCCATTATCAGTTTTGTCTTATATAGCCACTGTCTCATATGTTATTTATCTTATGTAATAAATGGTAAGTAATGAAACCCAAGGGACACGTGGAATTTGAATAGTCACATATGGAATGTAATGAGTCATGATTAAAATATAAACAATCATGAGTAAGCTCAAAGGTCATTGTTATTTGTTATAATTAGCTCCTAATAACTCAAGCTAAGGGCATGGATTCTTGGAGTGTTTCCTTGGCTTCTCTTGTAGTGCATATGAGATAAATTGTTCTTTGGAGAAGAAAGTTGCGGCTTCTCGCTCCACTACTGGATATAGTGTTTCATTCATGTAATAATGTACTTGGGATCTTTTACTCTTAATCATAAGCTCTATGGGCGAACACTTCTTCATACATGTATCGTAGATATAGTAGGAATATTCTTATTATGTTTATGGTATATGTTGTTTTAATTACATACTAAGTGAATGAAATAATTTGTTGCTTAACTATGGTTGTTATTGATTGTGTTGTTATGCTTTAATGGTTGTTTTTTATTATGTGGACTAATTTTCAGCTATTCAATAAGTCTTTCTCTTTCTTCCTGAGCCCCCTTTAGGATAGTACTATTACTTTTCTAACCAGAGGCTCATTTTCATTTGACCAATCATGGATGTTCCCTTGTGCACCCTACATTGGGTGTCTCACAAATTTCACATACTTGCTACACCAAAGAGGTGTTAAGTTCTCTTGTGCTTAATCATAACCAAGGCATATCTTTGAAACTTTTTCAACCCTTTGGAGTGCGCCAATGCACCCTTAGTGGTTTTCTTCACTTGCTTGAGTGCATGAGCGCATTGTAAAGCCTTGAATGACCCTTGACCTTCCTTCGTGCTTTGAAAGTGCTTCCTCCTAGTTTGCATGCTTAATTTCTAATGCATGCGAGTGATTTTGTGGTGTCGTCGATAAATTTGCAAGATCAACTACATTTGATGGCTCTTTGTACATGATTTATGAGTTATTGCTACATAGTTAGGTTGAATTAAGCTAATATTATCATTATGAGTGTTGCCACAAACAATTTTTCAAGCTACAAGTATTGCCTCCCTTTCATCATCTGTTCGAGCCATGCCTCCTCATAAAGTGGCCTCCAAAGTAGTCTCAATAGCAAGCTATGAAGAACCTATTGAAGCTACTAAGCCAACCATTCCAATTTATGCACTAAATAGTGCTTCATTGATAAGTGTACTGAGGTCACTTGGAGTAGTATATACAACACATTCATGTAGAAAAGTTTTGTTGAAGAATTGGAAGATGTGCAAGCATACATCAACATCAAGTAGTTTAGGATGCATAGGATCACTTGCAGATCCCCAGTCATCCCCTGTGAAGGAAGGAATTGAGTGGATTACTACACATATGGATGACTCTCATCTTTTGCTTCACAACGAGAGTGGCGATCAACTTACCACTTATTATGGTGAAGAAATTCATATGTGCTACAAGATAATTAGGCCCACAAAATATGAAAATGATGGCTTCTACATTAGATGGGCCAACCTCGAAACGAGTGACATTATCAAATCATGTTGTCGAGAGTTTGCTAAGTTTCGCCATCACCCATACGCAGTCTCTCCGACTAAGACCTAAGAGATGTATATTAGTACCTGCTAACCATGTGTTTTCGGTTACATGGGCACATGAACACTAAGGTATCTGAAGAAAACTGGATATATATGTTCAATATGGTGGTAACCTGTGGAAGAGTCTTCAATTGGGAAATATATTGTCATTCCAGTTGCAGAGTCATGTGGGGCAGGAAAAAGCATCTTTGAGGGCGAACTAAGCCCCAAAATTCTACATGTCAAAATTTCTTTTAGACGTAATCTATGCATAGTATGCGTTCCCAGGAATACACTGGAACTGGATCCCTTAAAACAAGTTCCATGTTTACTTTCACTGTAGAGTGTCATCAAAATAAAGCTTTAGAGGCACATATGACAGATTGGTCCAGCACCTTTTGAAGTTATCTTTAATATGATATTCAAGATCGGTCCTCCTTACATGACAGATCAGGTGAAGAACTCACTACGAGATATCACAAATTGGTTTGAAGATCCCCTCATATCATGCCACTAAATGTGACTAATAAGGTGGTCATGCAAGAAGTAGCAAATCAGTTAGACAAAGGATTATCAGGATTTATACACAGGAGGAAAAAATCCCCTTGTCCCACCTTCCCATTGAGGATCGGTTTATATGAGTTGAAGAGACACAATGCGACAACAATAGAAATACAATAGATATATCGCTTGCACTTCACCACTAAAGGCTTTCATGGACATGATCCTAGGAGAGTGTGCAGGCAACATTGTGAAAGGATTGGTTACAGTACAAGGTACTCATCAATGTCCACAATAGAAGATGAGAAAATGAAGAACTTGTATAATGCAGTTAGAAAGACACATCCAATAGTGGAGAATAGTTCACCCCAAGATCCACTAGCTCAAGATATGCAAGTCTAGGAGGAAGAACAAATAACCCCTCAAGTGAGGAAAGTAGCTCCTAAGGAGAGAATTAGATATGATTCAGTAGGCGAGAGAAACAAGAAGTGGAAAGATTATCCTCTAAACATAGGAGCTATTCAAGCATAATAGGATATGAGAGAAGCAAAATAAGAAGAGGAAGTAGGATGAGTTACTCCAAAAGAAACACGAGGAAGAAGAGGAGAGGAGAAGGATAAAATAAGAATAACAAAGGAAGTCCTATGAGGAAGAGGCAACACAAAGATTGGAAGACGAATAGTTGACTAAGGAGATAGAAGAGGAAGAGTTGGAAGAAGAAGATAATATTCAACCCATGGATGATGAGCTAGGTTCTCTAGAGGAACCTCCTCTAACAGGTGATCATCTTCCATTATTAGTTTTGTCTTATATAGCCACTGTCTCATATGTAATTTATCTTATGTAATAAATGGTAAGTAATGAAGCCCAAGGGACACGTGGAATTTGAATAGTCACTTATGGAATGTAATGAGTCATGAATAAAATATAAACAATCATGAGTAAGCTCAGAGGTCATTGTTATTTGTTATAAATAGATCCTAATAACTCAAGCTAAGGGTTTGGATTCTTGGAGTCTTTCCTTGGCTTCTCTTGTAGTGCATATGAGATAAATTGTTCTTTGGAGAAGAAAGTTGTGGCTTCATGTCCCACTACTGGATATAGTGTTTCATTCATGTAATAATGTACTTGGGATGTTTCATTCTTAATCATAATCTCTATGGGCCAACACTTCTTCATACATGTATCGTAGATATAGTAGGAATATTCTTGTTATGTTTATGGTATATGTTGTTTTAATGACATACTAAGTGAACGAAATAATTCATTGCTTAACTATGGTTGTTATTGATTGTGTTGTTATTCTTTAATGATTGTTTTTTATTATGTGGACTAATCTGCAGCTATTCAACACGTCTTTCTCTTTCTTCCTGAGCCCCCTTTAGGATAGTACTATTACTTTTCTAACTAGAGGTTCATTTTAATTTGACCAATCGTGGATGTTTCCTTATGGACCTTACAATGGGTGTCTCACAAATCTCACATACTTGCTTCCCCAAAGAGGTGTTAAGTTCTATTTTGCTTAATCATAACCAAGGCATATCTTTGAAACCTTTCCAACGGTGGTCGGGACGTATGACTAGATGGGACTCCTACACCAAACGGTGTGAAGTCTAATTGGGACTTCACATTGGGGAGATCCCTTTACAATGTTGGCGGCATCCAAAACTGTCAAAAAAACCTTATATAGCCTGCCATACAAGCCATATATTGTCTTCCATACATCCTTAGATAGTCTACCATATGAGCCATATAGTGTCTGCCATACGAACCTTAGATAACGTGTCATATTAGCCATATATTGTCTGCCATATGATCCATATATTATCTTCCATACGAGACATAATTCTCTGTCATACGAACATTAGAAAGTCTACCATACAAGTTATATATTATCTACCATATGAACCTTAGATAGTCTTCCATATGAGCCATATATTGTCTACCATATGAACTATATATTATCTGCCATAAAAACCTTAGATAATATGTTGTATGAGCCATATATTATCTGCCATACGAACCTTAGATTGTTGTGAGTTATGAACGACATGGGAGACCATTGTATATTTAAAACAAACCACATATATACCTGAATTGTAGCCACAAAAGGTGCGAGTACATAAGCGAATCCATGCCACAGTATAGTGCGATTTCATGTAGATAATGTGAGACCTTAGAACTAATTATTCAAGCTACAAAACAAAGATAAATGTGTGAGACAATCATGCATGAATGAGATCCAATGATCTCATTTTATACAAATTGATGGAGGATAAAAATGACCCTTTCACAATGGGAGGCTGACATGATTTTTACTATATAACCTCATTTCGTAATAGTAAAATCCTTACATATATATTTCACAAGGCTTAAAATTTTGATGTCCATATTGATTTTGATGATGGATATCCTCAAATACTTCTATTACATTAGATAATAATATTTATTTATCCATTTGAATTATTCCCTTTGGGGCTCAATGGGCTTTCCTAGGGGTTGTAGGGGTTTCCATAGGGAAATCCATCCTAAAGCTACCCAATTTTCAACACCAACTTGAGCTCATGAAGCATATGTCTAAATATATTCCTGAATCCCCTCATATTATGCTCCCTCATTCACCTATTTGCGATGACCTAGGTCTTGTCTCAGGTAGAGCTAAATTCCTATCAACTCCACAAAGCATAACATGCATGATAATCCCTTGATTCCTTAGACTGACTCTAGTATGCAGGTTTTGAGTCATGAGCAAGATATGGTTGGAATTGATGTCTTCTCACCTAAGTTGATTCATCTCTCTTACCCTGATTTATTTGGTGAGTCTGCTACACTAACAGTTTCTCCATATGCCTAAAATATTTGCCCTGCTGGTTCAAATAGCAATCAAGTGCATGATGGTGTTGTTTCACAATAAGAAGATGAGAACTATGAATCACTTGTTCATGACATTTTCAATCCACAATATTTGATAGGTAAATAAGAATATTCTACATCTCCAAAAGTTCAAGTGAATCTTGCGGTCAATTCATCTTCAGTCTCAATCATTCAAGAGTCTCATGTGTCAGATGCCCAATCCGATCAAGTTAGGGGCTTTGACAACTGTCATCCCCTCCATAATATCTTCATGGATACTGTTGATGGCAGTTGTTCATACTCACTTCTCGATCTCACGAAGCCACCACAATTTGATGATCCACCTTTTGAAAGTTTAGGGACTTGTCAAGAAGTTGGGGAACTTCAACTCCACTAACAGTTATGTCATGTTCTTAAGATCTTGACAAAATCCCTAAACTATTTCAAATCAGGATTTCCTCGCATGAGCTCCCTCTCATCATTATCTCACTCGATAAAGGTTCATGTTTGGATGACTTTGATATGCACCACTCCTTATACTATGATTTGTTCGCTGAAGAGAGTACACCAACCATTGTTTCAACCCCTCTAGATTCTTGCCTAGCTAGCACAGATTCTAATCAGGTACAAGCTAGTGTTATCTTACAATCCATTGTATGCAAGGGAACACATCATCTGAATCCTCTCTTTCATGAGGCTCATCTAGATGATTCATCTTCATCTTAGAATTCAGAAGAATATGATCTTTTCAACTGCTAGTCTATCAATATTTGAAAAATTGATTAAACCAACGATGTATTCAAGGATGATTTCACTATCATATCTGATGATGACCATGTGCATTCATCTTTTGATCTTGCATAACCACCAGTATTTGATGATCTAGAATTTGGAGGTTTAGAGGTTTGTAAGGAAGTTGATGCACTTCCATTCTCGCTGATGGTTATGTCATGTCCTCACATCCTTGACGTAATCCATGAATAGGCTCAAATTAGGGTTCCTACAATTATGGTTTCCAATGAATGCTCATTTTGGGATATTTTTAGGGTTTTCTGGTTATTCATCTCAGATATCAAGATAAGATTACTGATTGGCTTGAAGAATCTTATCTAATGAACTCCTCTACAAGCATAAAGTTTCTCATCTCTCTTATGCATGATTTAGGGCTAAACATAAATGAATGCATATTGTGGACAAATGCTCACTGTTTTCAAGTTTTTATTTTTTATTTTTTATTACCTAGATAGAATTGTAGCTTGGCTAGAACAATATTTTCTGGCACGCTTTCCTGCCATCAAGTGTAACCTTCTTTCTCTTATGCATTTTTTATAGGTAAGCATTCTTGTTTTTGCACAATTCTTTATACTGGTTCTAATCATTGATAACTTTGTTTTTGCAGGTCAGGAATTGTTGTGATGGCCACATTAGAAGTTTGACTTCACATCACTTGACCTCTCCTCTAGTTAAACTAGAATTTTAGGTTTAGACTTGTTAAAGTTTGTTAATTAGGGTTTGTTTGTTAGAGTATGCTAATTAGGGTTTTGATTTTAGTATAGTTAATGTTTACTTATTAGAGTTTAATTATCTATGCTAGTTAGGGTTTAGATGTGCTTTTGTTGTATGTTCTTTATTACAAGTAGTTGAAATTTTCCACATGGCATTATGGATTCATCTTCCTGCATTGCTATTCACTGCATTTCATTTACCAATTGTTTGCATTAGCATTGCCCGACTTAGTTGCAATTAGCTAATTTTATCCCTTGCATGTACATCACATTGCACTGCATTGTTTTTTCTGTATTACGTGTAGTTCGGTCTGCTACTTTATATCATGCATTCATCTCCTTGCGTAGTATACACTGGTTGTTGACCTAGCATTACATTTGATCTCTATGTTAGAAATTAATTAATTTAGCAATGAAATACATAAAATGTTGTGGAAACAAAAATACATAAATGCATAAAACAAGAGAGACATAGATATACATGGTTCACTCAATTTGGGCTATGTCCACAAAGAAATAGCCAATCCTTCCTTTTATATTATTTAGCAAAATTAAGAGATACAACCTACAACATATCCGCTGTAATTTTATCTTTGCTCTCACATAATATCCTCTCTCTCTCTCTCTCTCGCTCAGAATAATAATACAAAATTGGAATACAATTCTCTCATATAAACTGAGTGTTTCCTTCTAAGGAAAAAAACCCTAAATTAACATAACTTCTAAAGTCAGATTATCCGCCTAATGAAAGACCCAGATTGACTACGAAATTACAATATTTTACAAGGCAATTATTCATCTATTTTTAGTTTCGGAATCGCTGCCCCCAAACCCCTGCCAGAGGTGGCTCATAAAATTCGTCGTTGCCCTGCCCCCTAGACCCCCCTGATGGAAATTAAACGGGGTCAAGCTCCACACCCAACACTTTATGCTGCATGACATTGCATAAGCCTTCACAAGCCTTGCTCCCTACAAACCTTGCAGGTCGTAATGAGATTTCCTTGTATATAATAACCCATCTACCATGTTCTCTACATCATCATCGAACAATGTAAACTTTGAAATGGGAACTGTACCAAGTACCCATTTTTTGAGGTAGCAAAAAAATCATCCGTTCTTGAAAAGTGTTGATTCAAAATACATAGTTTTTTTTAGCATATTTTTTGACACTTTCAATTTTCTTATGTATCAAGTATAAGCATTATTTTTAAAATGTTAGTGATTTTCATGCTGATTTTGGAAAGTTTTGATGCAACATCAACCCCTTTTTTTAGAAGACTTAGTTTTTGACTTTAAGTTTTCTAATGTATTAAGTGTGGATAATTATTTTCTAAATTTAAAAATTTTTGAAGTAGTCGCCTTCTTCGTATTTTCTTGTTTTTCTTTTAATTTTTGTTTTTGTTGTTGTTATTGTTTTAGTGATATCTTTGTTCTTTTGCATAGTTAAAAAAAAGGGTCGATATTTTAAAGTTTCAATCTAATATATATTTACATATCGTTAATTAATATTCCAACGCACATGAAATAATTGTCACTAAAAAAACAATAATTTTTAATAGTTGACATAAAAATACACATTTTGAATATAGATATAACAAAAAAAATACACATTTTGAGACTTTTTTGTTGATCAATAGTTATCATTGATGTCAACCCAAGCAGCACCAGGGGCTACCCCAATCTTGCATGGGCATTTTGACTTGACAACTTACTCGATTCTGAGTCAAGGATCTTCTAGATGGATTTTAATCGTCGATATGTTTCCGTTGACATATAGCACACCACATAATTCTTCATTGTTTGAGAGATATACGTGTTTTAAGTTAGTAACCCAATTAGTGGGCTAAAACCCTGTGGGGTTGTGGCATGACACTCATAATTGGTTGTGGTCATTTAATAGTCAATAATTAATAATGTTTTTTTTTCCTCCTAAAATCCGTCCAACATTCACTTTTTGAGGACCCGCTCAACTCAAGACATTCATATAAATAATGACCCTCATATCCTCCTCTAGTTGGGATTTTGTGGCTTCAAATAGGTCATTGTGGCATTTTCGCTATAATTTTTTTTGCGAAGCTTCAGAAGCTGAAATTAAAACCTATTTGAGACTAAATCTTGATGAATAGTGTGACTAAATTTCAGATCTTGGGTCGTTATATTTTTGGAGATATGATCCGAGGAAGTTAGGGTTTTTGCAGGCTGCTGAATTCCATGTCAAACATGTGACGTTGGGAAAATAATCATAAATTTATCTTTGAGCATTGGATTCAAATTTCATAAATAGTGACAGAAAGAGCACAAACTGTAGTTTGTTGGGTATCGTTTTCAGGGCCGAAGGTTGCAACAGTGACATATGGCACTTCGTACAAGTTTGCTCTATTGAAGCAGTCTATAATCAAGTCATTATGGGAGATTGGACATAACTCTTTCTTGAAGAATCCAATATTGATTAAATGTATGGGGTTGGAAAGAGGACTACCACTAGACAAAGTTTCAGACCCTGGAGATCCGAAATTATATAGATACAAGAGATTCAACAAGAGCTCCTAGAAGGCAAGAAGAAACATGCATTCAAGGACCACTGCAGTAAGGACCACACATCAACAATCAAAGGTAAATCTCCTACAACAAGGTATGTATGATTAGTGTTTACATTTGAATTTTCAGTATCATCTCTGACATATGTTTTTACAGGACAACATAAGTATATACATGGTCTTGATTATATCTCTATGTCTCTATATGTCACAGTTAGTTTTGATACCACATTTCGAATGTCCTATTCTTGATTCTACACATTTGATGCTACATATTATTGATGCTTCTCCAAGTCTGCTAAACCTATATGATGTTGTAGGTTCATGTTACTTGTTGTGTCATAGTTGATAGAATGGTCTCTGTTGTTGTACTTAGAACTTGGTCCATCACAAGTCTAGGGTCTGTCATCAGCTTTTATTATATATGTTTAGGTGAGTTTTGGATACAATCTTGCATAGAGTCCATGCCTATATCAAGAGTGGGAGTCTTTGTCTACTGCTGCAACAAGTCAACAAAAGGAGTGACAAGCACACTTCAAGTATGCATCATAATTTTAATTTGTATTTATTCATTATTATGCACTTACATTTGTTTTGTAGGCAAAAGTAAGTTGAAGGGTATTTTGTTTCGTCTTTTGATTGGTTTCACCGGGTAAATTTTGCATGTAGGTAGAAGAAGATTCAAGTACAACATCAACAAATAATTCAAGAGAGGAAGTATCAAATCAAAGGAAGCATTGCAACAGGACATCCTTGAAGACATGACAACCATCTACATATCGTGAAGTATTGTTAAGGCCAAGAGTCATCATTGTAAAATTGTAAAAGAGTCATCATTGTAAAGTTGTAAAAGAGTCATCATTGTAAAGATTGTAAAAGAGTCATTTGTGAAAGAGTCATTCTGCCTAGAGTCGAAGAGGCAGTATTGGGAGGTATAGTAGTCATTGCTGGGATAATGTCATGGTTGGATTGCAGGTCATAGAGTGATTGTGTATTTGGTCAAGTACACAAAAATCATTGTACATCTTATTGTATCATGGATTGTTGTCCTTGGTTTGGGAATCCACAATCTTCTCTTATTTTAGTCATTATAGGGTGGCAGGGATGTGCTAGGTAGTTGTACGAAGTCGCCTACAGGTTGGGGCCTGTGAACACTTCAGGGTGGTAGGGTGGTAGTAGGGCGAGTTGTGGCTCGCTAGGGTGTTGGGGCATCCATTTAGTTGATTACTGAAGAAACCATGGCCTTGGGGTGTCCTTCTAGTGGGACCTGGAGAAGAATGTTTTTCTAGAATTCTAGGAAGTTGTTTCTTTCATTTCAGTTGGGGCTGAAGAATAAAGAATTTATTAGAAAAGTGTTCGGTGGTTTTTGACCTGGAGGGGGTTTTCCACCTGTCAGGCCAGGAGTAACTCCATTTGGCAGAAAACTGATGCATATTATTCCATCAGGTATGTTATTGTTATATACAAAAGGGCGTGACTGTTCAGTTCATCTCCTGATGACTGTTCACATTCCTAATTTAATTATTTACATGAATTCACCCAATCGTGAGGATTAGGTGTCAACATTCTCCCCCTTAATCTGAAGGGATGTTGGTGAGTCCAAGCATCATTTCTGAATCTTTTCAAGCTTTTCT
>APFE030298714.1:118651-139584 GCA_000404065.3 Pinus taeda
TTATTGAAGGGTTAATATATTAATACAAAACCTAAAGATAAAATTAGGGAATTGAACTAGAACTAAAAGTAAAATTAGATTAATGAACTAAAATATAATAATTTCTATATAAATTAAATTAATATATTAAACTACTTCATATTAACAATTATAAATAATAAATATTTATAATTGGTTAATATAATAATTAATATATTAATTAATAGTTATATCGAAATTATTATATTATAGCATTAAAATGCTAATTCTTATATTAAAAGGTTATTTCTAAAAAATAGGAGGGAAAACTATATTAATTTCTATATAAATTAAACTAATATATTAAACCAAATCATATTAACAATTATAAATAATTAATATTTATAATTAATTAATAGCTATATAGAAATCAATATATTATAGAATTTTAATGCTAACTCTTTGATATTAATAAAAAGGTACAGACTACTAAAATAGAAAAGGAGAGGGATAACTTACCTATTGAATGCTTCACCTGGGGATGTGTTGGCGTTTTTGATTTCCCTGATCAAGGGAAGCCAACTCCGCTAATCTCCATACCATTGTCTCTGTTCATATTGTGAGGATGCTTGATAATTTCAAGTGCTTCTCTGATCTTTCGTCTCTGATGCTGCTCTTCCCTTGCGATAATGGATGCACTTTCTAGGCAGATATGGTGCTTAGTCTTTGAGGAGTGTTCTTCCAGGGCTGAAGTACGAGATCTTCCATTCCTAATATCAGCGCCATGTTCCTTGAGCCTTGTCTGGAGGGAGCGACTTGTTTCACCTATGTAGCTTTTCCCACAAGAACAATCTATTTTAGAGACTCCTTTAAGCTGATGTTTGTCAATATCATCTTTTACAGACTTCAAACCTTGCCTGATTGTACCAGGTGCTAAGAAATGAGTGATAATGTTTTTCTTTCTTAGGATTTTTGCGATTTTGTCTGTAACTCCATGGATATAAGGAAGAAAAACCTTACCATATTGAGGTTGGTCCTAAGCCTTGGGCTCATGAGATAACAACCTTTTTTCAGCTTTCTCTATGGCTTTTTTAATTTCTTGCTCTTTGTAGCCTATACTCTTAAAAGTTAAAACTAAATGCTTCTTTTCATCGTTCAGATGCTTTGAGTCAGAAACTCGAAGGGCTCTAATGGCAAGAGTGTTTAGAACACCAAACTTCTGGGCTGGGTGGTGGTGGGAATCAGCATGGAGGTAACTTTTTGTGTGGGTTGACTTCCTGAAAACCTTATGGCCCAGCGAGCCATCCTCTTTTCTGATGATTAGAACGTCTAAAAAAGGAATGCTCATGTTTTCTTCAAGCTCCATCGTAAATTTTATTTCTGGAGAGATAGAATTTAAGTGAATGAAAAACTTGTCAAGTTCTGCCTTACCATGAGTCCATTTTATATTGGTATCGTCGACAAAACGCTTCCACCAAGCTGGTTTTAACGGATATGATTCCAGGGCCTTCTTTTCAAAGTATTCCATGTATAGGTTGGCCACGATTGGCGAAAGGGGTGATCCCATTGCCACACCAGATGTCTGTTCATAAAATATTCCTTGGAAGGTGAACACAGTTGACCTTAAGTAGATTTCAGCCAGCTTTGCAGTCCCTGGATTAGTAACATCTTTTGTAACCTGAATGGCTTCATCAAGGGGAATCTTTGTGAATAACGATACCACGTCAAATATATTGGTATCATCGACAAAACGATTCCACCAAGCTGGAAGCGTTTTTTTTTCCCTATTATTTTTAGAAATAACCTTTTAATATAAGAATTAACATTTTAATGCTATAATATAATAATTTCGATATAACTATTAATTAATATATTAATTATTATATTAACCAATTATAAATATTATTATTTATAATTGTTAATATGAAGTAGTTTAAAATATTAATTTAATTTTATATAGAAATTATTATATTTTAGTTCATTAATCTAATTTTACTTTTAGTTCTAGTTCAATTCCCTAATTTTATCTTTTAGGTTTTGTATTAATATATTAACCCCTTCAATAAATTTTTTATTAAAATAAAAGTAATTTATTAAAAATAAAAGTAAATTTTTAAAATAAATAAAATAAAATAAAATTATTAGTCCAAGCCAACAGTGTGTGGTTCCCTAAAAATTTTCCTCATTATTATTTATTCCCTAAGAAGCTCTTCTTTTATCATCATTCTAAAATCCTGATGATGGATCCCATTTGGGATTTGAAACGTTGGTATAAAAATGTTCATACTGTGGATTCTCTGGTCACTGATTCAAAAGATGCAAACCACAAATCTCTTAAATCCAATAATCACAATTTTTTTCAAAAAATAACGATTCACATAAAAATTAAAGTAAAAATCATATAATACAAATAAAACATATAACAAAAATAACTGAATACTAATTTCTCTCATAAATCTCAAAGTCAAAACATTACAAGTATAACTAATTAATAGTTACAAACAATGAGTTTGATTTCCATGCATAACTTAAATTTAATCAATAATACCACATAATCCATACTCTTCATTTCTAGAGTTTCATCGTTGTCTTCTTCCATAATATTTTATGCTTCAGTTTGGTCATTTTCCTCTTCTGATGTATCTTCGATGTCTGCAAATCTCCCAATGTGCATCTTTCCAATCATTCCATCTAATGGTGGTTGAGGTTCCTTTGCCTTTTTTGCCACACATGATTCATTAAAATCCCTTATCCTCAAACCAACTTCTTGTATTGCATCTAAAAGAAATTGAAGAGCATTAATTCTTTGTTGAATAAATTTTCATTGTATGCTGTCCTTTTCAATGACAATGCAATTTTTTCATTTTTGTAGGAAACATGCTAGTGTTGTACCTAATCATCAAGTACAAAAGAAATAATTAAGTAAATTAGTATAAACACACAAGAGTTAAAAAAGAAGATATTGAGGTTCAATTTTATATAATAAAACTTACCTTAGCCTGAGAATAAATCCAAAACCCAATCTCCTTCATTTGAACATAAATCTATAAGATAGTGTATCAATGACTGTGGTTTTTGATAAATGTTGACTATCTCTCCTTTTGCTTCTTTATCTTCATATGTTAGTTGTTTTACAACAACATCATGAACCAATACTTGGCTATGACTCTTTCCATCTACCTAATTCAAAAGCATAAGCCTATAACTATCATCTTTTGTCGAACATTCAACATGGATGAACTCACAATCACTTATACTTGGTTGATCTCCATGGTTAATAAGATTTGAATTTTCCGTGTAACATGAAATAGTAAAAGTTCAATTAACTTATACATAAATGCTTTTTTTAACATTAATCAAACATATAATTTTAACATATTACCATGTAAGCTGCATCCTTGAGTTTTATTTTCCCTTGAAGCTTGTTAATAACATTGCAAATTGTGTGTTTGAATGAAATGTCATAAATCTCCAAAATGGTGATGTTGTGACTTCTAGAAATCCCACAACCACTTTACTAAAAACTTGATAAGTATAAGGGTCACTATCATATCTAATGTTTGGGATATTGAAACCATGAGGAATATCTACAATAACTAGGGAATAATCCCTTTAGGTATGAGTTTTGCAATGTCTTCACAATCACCATGTATTATTTAATATTGGATAGTCTCGGGCCCATTTCAAATGAAATGAGTAAGACTAGAATCAAGTTCAATATTACTAAGACGCTGCTTTCTCAGCCTTTCCATCTTAATTTGTTCAATAAAGCTTTTGAAACTATCTGGTGCTCCATTTGCATCCTTCTTCCTCTTTAATGAAATAGATAATATATGTATAAGTTATAAAATAAAAATATTATACACATGAATAAAAATGAATGTATAAATCAACATACCTTTTTAAATGCAAGGTACAAATATTTTAGTGTTGATGTAGAGCTTGAATCTCAGTAGTTGTGTATAACATCATCCCAACTATCTTCATTCAAAAATTTAACCATTGGTTCTTGTGTTCTCATATAAACCTTGTGACTGAATAAATAAAGTAAAAAATGTTAATATAATGATATGCATAACAAAAACTACCAACAACAATTTTTAATATTTAAAATAAACTTATAATCCATAAATAAGTAAAAATAATTCAACAAACTTACTTTTGAAATTCCTCACACATTTCGTCGCCCGAATTCACATGAGATAATATTATTTTGACAAGCTTTTCATCCTTCACTCCTTGCAATGCTCTCCAAGGTGCAATAGTCATATCTTCTGGAAGAAGCTTCATTTCAAAACCTGATTTACTACTGGTACATATCAATGGTTTAAACTTTTTGACCTTCTGGTTTTTTATGCCAATGTTCTCCCACATGTCAAAAATCACATTAATCAATTCCCATACTTCTCCAGTTCTAAATGCAAACTGGAAAATGTTATCCATACCTACGAATATTTCAGAATTTACTTTTCCACCTTTTGAATTGATTTTTTCCTCAACTTGATAACCTATTTCTATACAACATTCCTTCCAAAAGGTTATACTAACCTTTGTCTTATCCCCACCTGTCAGACCAGGTGGTAACTCCTCAAATCAAAACTCATATTATTCATTCAGGTTGTTTATTATTATATACAAGAGGGAGTGACTGTTCGGTTCATCTCTTGATGACTCTCTATCTTCTCTATTATTTATTTACATTAATTACATCTGTACACCCAATCCCTCTGATTAGGTGTCAACATTCCCCTCCTTAATCTGAAGGGATGTTGGTGAGTCCAAGCATTATTCTGAATCTTTCAAGCTTTTCTCTTACAAGTGCTTTGGTGAAGATGTCTGCAATTTTCTCATTAGTGGAACAATGGCGGAGATGGATTGTTTTGGCCTCAACATGATGTCAAATCAAATGATATTTAGTATTGATGTGCTTTTCTCGATCATGGAACTTTGGGTTCTTGGCCAACTTTATTGCAGAGGTATTGTCAATCATGAATGGAGTCGATTGTACTTGTTTTACCTTCAAATATTCAAGAATTTTCCTGATTCACACGATTTCTTTTATTGCCTCAGCTATTGCCACATATTCTGCCTCTGTTGTGGAATCTGCTGGAACTGATTCTTTGCATGATCTCTAGGAGATAGCTCTTGATCCAAGACTCATAACATAACCTGAAGTAGATACCCCAATTTCTTTGTCTCCATCAAAGTCTGAATCAGAGTATCCAATCAAGTTGAAGTCGCCCACCTGTGTATACTTGATTCCAAAGTCTTGCGTTCCCTTCAAGTACTTTAGAACTCTTTTTGCAGCAGACCAATGTCCCTCACAAGGCTTTTGCATAAATTTGGAGAGGATTCCAATGGCAAATGAAATGTCTGGTCTGGTAGTTGTTAGGTAGTTGAGACTTCCCAGAAGCTGTCTATATTTTGTTGCATCCTCAAATTCTTTTCCTTAAATGGATGTGAACTTTAAGTTTTGTTCCATTGGAGTAGTCAGAGGATTGCATTCAGTCATGCAAAACCTATTCAACAGATCTCCAATGTACTTCTTTTGAGAAATGAATATGGACTTCAGATGTTGAGTTACTTCAATACCAAGATAGTAATGAACATAGCCAAAATCAGTGATTTCAAGACCTTTCTTCAATTCCTTCTTTATGGATGTAATGTAGCTTTTATTGTTCCGTGTCATCAAAATATCATCTACATATACCACAAGATATACAATTGTTTTGCCAACTTTCTTGACAAACAAAGTTGCATCATCAAGATCATAATGTTTGAAATTGAGTTTCAGAAGATGCTTAGTTAGTTTTTCATACCAGGCTCGTGGTGCTTGTTTGAGGCCATACAAGGATTTCATAAGTTTGCATACTTTATGTTCATGTCCTTTCATAACAAATCCTTCAGGCAGGGACATAAAAACATTTTCTTTTAGATCTCCATTCAAGAAAGCAGTTTTTACATCCATTTGATGGACTTTCCAACTGTTCTGAGCCGCTAGGGAAAAAAGTGTCTGGATGGTAGCCCATTTTGCTGTGGGGGCCAAAGTTTCCTCATAATTGACCCCTTCCTTCTATGCAAAACCTTTTGCCACAAGCCTGGCTTTGTGCTTGTCAAGTGAGCCATCAACTTTATACTTGTTATTGTAGACCCACTTGCAGCCAATTGGTTTAGTCACCAATGGAGGATCAACCAACTTCCAAGTGCCATTCTTTATCAGGGCATCATACTCCTTTTGTATTGCTTCTCTCCATTCATCATGAGAAGCAACTTCTTTGAAGGAAGTTGGTTCAAAATTCATAGACAAATTGAATTCACAATCATATGAAACATCCATATCAATAGGTGAATCAGAGTCATCTACATTACCTCCATTTTTCCTGTTTTAATTTCTAGTTCCTGTCTTTCCAACCTCATCAGGATGAACACTTTCAAGTGTCTTTGTCAGCCACTTTGGGGGACCTTTCTCAGATGGTCTAGGCTACTTCGTTGATTGATTTGGGACTAAATGAAGATTGAGTCTCTCAATTCTGTCAATCACATCACTCAAAGTATCATCCATTGTTGGAGTTTCATGTAGGGGAGAGAGTGCTTTAGAAGAAGATTCCACAGATTGATCTAGTATAGGAATCCCCCCTTCAAGATGTGGAATCTGATTATCAAATTCTTGAAATGATTTTGCATTTGTGAATCTATCCAAGCAATCAGGTTTCCTTTCAACAACATTGTTAGTTTTGAATGCTTCAAGAAAGATTACATCTCTAGATAGAACAAAATTTTTGTTGACTTCATCATAGAGACAATATGCTTTGGAGGTGTTTGAATACCCCAGGAATATACACTTACGACTTCTTGCACCAATTTTATTTCTATGTACCTTTGGTATCAAGGCATAACATGTGGAACCAAAGACCCTGAGATGCTTTACCAAAGGAATGTGCCCATACCACATTTCATAAGGAGTCTTGTATCTGATAGCATTAGATGGACATCTATTCTTTATATATACAACACATAGAACTGCATCAGCCCAAAACATCATTTTTACATTTTTGAAGAACAACATGGAGCGTACCATATTTAAGATTGTCCTATTCATTCTTTCAGCTACACCATTCTGTTGGGGATTATAAGGCACAGTTGTTTGATGTTTGATCCCATGTTGGCGAAGATAGTTTTCAAATTCATTTGAAGTGTATTCTTTTCCATTATTAGTGCGAATAGAGCCAATATGATATTGTGCATCATTTTCAATCCATGCATGAAAAGTCTTGAATGTTTGAAAAACATCAGATTTGTTCTTCAATAAATAAACCCAACACATTCTGGTGTAGTCATCAATAAATGTCATTATATATTTATTTCCATTTGTAGAAGGAACAAGCATTGGACCACATAAATCTAAATGAATGAGTTCAAGTTTTCGATGAGTTCTAGAGTGTGAATCATGAAAGGACTGTTTGCTATGCTTTCCTAGAATGCAAGCATCACATTGCTTAAGCTTCCTAGGAATTGTAGGCAAACCAGTAACACCATTTTTCTTCAACAAGAGGAGGCTGTCATAGTTCAAATTTCCAAATCTAGCATGCCATAATAAACTTGATGGAAGTGTACCTTCTTCATAATGAGAATTATATGAGAAATTTTTGTACGAGAAGAGGTATCCTGCAACTTGAGAAGCCTTTCTTCTTCTATCCCTGTCATGAAAGGTGAGTGGTCAGATACTTTTCTCACCTCAAGCTTGCCATTAAACATATGAATGGAGTGACCTTGCTAGCGGATGTGGACCAAGGACAACAAGTTTCTCCTTAGTTGTGGGAGATATAGAACATGATGTAGAAGAAAGTCTGGAAGACTAGGCAATTTAAGCCTGATTGTGCCAAGCCCTGATGGCTTGAGTTTTGATTGGTCTGCAAAGTATACTGCTCCATCAACATTGTCAGTAAATTCTTCAAAAAAATATTTTCTATGAGTCATGTGGCAAGTTGCTCCTGAATCAAGCAACCAATCATTTTTCGAAGAAGCAAGTGAGCATTAAATAAGTCTTCATTTACTCCAATATTACATTGTGCCACAACATAATGAGCGGATTTAGGTGCTTTACCTTTGTCTATGTCATTAGTTTTACCTTTGGGTTGGTTTCTTTGCTGCTCAATTTTGTCCCAAGGCAACTTGCATGTGGAGGCATCATGTGATCCATTTCTTTTGCAATGTATGCAGTGAAAATCTGACTTTTCTCCTTGAGAGTGTCTTCCCCCCCTGCCTCTGAAATATCTTCCTCTTCCTCTTCGACCACCTCTTCCTCTAGAAGAACCTTGGGCAAGATTATTTTCTTTATGAGCAAGGCACACAGCCTCTTCAAAAGATTCAGGGGTTGTCTTCTTTCCAAAAGCTTTCTCTCGTTCAACAATTTTTTTCACAAGAGAGTCAAAGATAATATCTTTGAGATTTCCATTTGCTTGCAATGACTCAAGATAATTGGAGTAAGTAGGATAAATTGCCTTGAGAAAAGCGATAAGAGGAATATCCAATTCAACCTTAGTGAATTTGATATCATGCATTATAGATTTTACTTCGGATGCAAGAGAAAGAGGATCATTATTTTGTAATTCAAGGGTGAAGAGTGTAATCATGAGTTGAACAACTTCAAGTGTAGAGTGTGAGTCATAGAGTTCCTTCAACTTTTGTAAGGCTTCGAAAGCATTTGAAAATGGTGAAATGTGTCGACTCACGTCTTCACTTACTGATGCTGTAATCAATGCATAGGCCTTGCTGTTCTTATTTTCCCAAATGGCGAGCTCCTTGTTTGAGGTAGGCTGGATTGCTCTTCGTCTCCTTCTCCAACACACACTCCTTTCCATAGCTCATTTAAAATGAGAGTGTGTTGGATTTTCTGCGACCATTCAGGATAATTCTCCTTTCCATTGAGAAATACTCCCACAATAGATATAATTGAATGCATTGTAAAATCTGTGTATAGTGGAGAAAAATATTGCTGCTGTAAAATTTTACTCGTAAAATGATTGTTATACTAACAATGTTCAACTTAACAACATTCAACGTTCACCCGAATATCAGAGTTTGACTGTAGCTGTAGTTCTTTTGTTGCTTTGTATGGTAGATATGAACAACGGAGATGAGCGGCAGAGATAAGTGGAGGAGATGAACGGAGGAGATGAGTGGAGGAGATGAACAGAGGAGGGTCGTCGATGGTAAGCGATCAACAATTATCGAAAGCAAAACAAGTCGGGACGATAACCACGACTAAAGGCAGATTTCGGGTTACAAGCGGGATTTTGGGCGGATAAAAAACGGTAAGTGGTATTGAGAGGGAAGTGCCCGATTCCACCAAGCAATTGACACATAGCGACTAGGGGAGAGAGAAAAACTGCTCATTTCGAGTGGGTAACTCTCGTGCATCTAATGCACCCGAAATCACTATAAATTGTCAGATTTTGAGGTGATGAGCAACGGTGGAGATTAAAAGGCACTTTTCAGGCGGGTAACTGTCGTGCAAGTGGTCCCCCCCCAAAATCAATGTCAGCCACCGAATCTGGAGGTTGAGTTCAACGGTGGAGAACGAGCCAGATAAAGTGAAACCTCAGGAATTATGTCCGGGCAGGTTTAATGAAGGATATGATCGCATCACAAACATGCAGCGGTATTGATTGGGGCAAGAGATTTGCGATATGCAATTAAAAAGTGGACTCGGCGATTTTTATATATAGGTTTATAATACTTGAGATCTGGCTCAAGGGAATACGGAAAAGGATATATGTGAACATGAAAAAGGATATATGGTTCTTCAATGCGAAAGGGTATATATACCATACTCAGAGTAGGAGGAAATCCAAGTCATTATAACACCTTCGGCTTCAACAGCTAGCTCCAATGCGAAAGGGTATATATACCATACTCAGAGTAGGAGGAAATCCAAGTCATTATAACACCTTCGGCTTCAACAGCTAGCTCCAATGCAACACACTTCAACGAATGTATTAAACGATAAATGAGATTTCGCAGGGATATGACATAAATGTCAGCCTACAAAAGATGCAAAACAAAGGCAAAACAAAATAGGAGTTACAAATTAAAAAGGAAGCCAAAGAATGGTGTTTGCTCTGATACCATGTTAGACCAAGAGGTAACTCCTCAAATCAAAACTCATATTATTCATTCAGGTTGTTCATTATTATATACAAGAGGGAGTGACTGTTCAGTTCATATCCCAATGACTCTCTATCTTCTCTATTATTTATTTACATTAATTATAGCTGTACACCCAATCCCTCTGATTAGGTGTCAACACACATCTTCTTCAAATTCATTATGAATAAGTCTAACCCTTTGGATGATATTCATAAACACCCTATACTCATTATCTATATTATGTTCCCATGCCAATAACTTTGCTTCTGTATCTGTTAAACCAACATAAACGATACATTTCATTGTTTCAAAACGTGGGTTATTGGGATATTCATCCATCAATTGCCTTTGAGCTTCTACAGGATGGTTCCCCCCAAGTACATAATATTTGTATTTAAAACATTTTGACTTATCAAATGTTTCTTTGTTGGGAAATTGAATTGGATCAACAAGAAGCACATAATGAGCCACATGATCATATGGATTGTACCTCATCAATGTTTTCAAGTTGTGAAGATGCAAGTGGTGTGACTTTCTAATTTGATATTTAAATTGTCCTTCAGTTGGATTATAGATTTGGCTAACATTAAGTTGAAATGTACGACCACCCTCCATTAAGTTTGTCTTCGTCAACAAATGTCGAATGTAATTTTGTTTTGTTTTAATAATTCCATCCTCCAAATCATCTCTTATTGTAATGATTTCCCTCCTTCCTTTTGAGTTTTCACTAGGATCTTCGCTGCTGGCCATGATTTTTCCAGAATGGACAACTTTTAATTTCTTCCTCCTATCGGTTATCATATTTTCTTCTACATAAGCAATATCCTCATCATCAACTAAAAGGGAGACATTCTTGGTCATTTTTTTTTTTGGTCTTATATGGCTCTTCTCCTTTCTAACATCAGTTCTAATCTCATCTTCAGTAATGACAACATATTCTTCAGCTTCAACTTCCTCATCTTTAAAAGTAACATGTATAACTGTACTAGATTGATCTACTATAGGCATTCTTTGTTGATCTCTTGTATGTAGTCTTGTAGCATCATGAAATACTTTTTTTTGCTTATTTGTCATATCTTCTTCTGACCCTAAGTAGAAACTGTCGACAACATTCATAATATATCGCTCTATAAAATAAATCCCCCCAACATAATTGAAATACGCTTAGTAAAATTTTGTCAAACAAAATATAATATGTCAATAATAACCAAGTTATGAAAAATATAATGATATATTCACAATAACACCAACACATAAATATAAATAAGAATACTTACGATATTTTGTGCAATGTCTTTATTTCCAAGGAAAAAGGCGCAATTTTCATTAATATATTAATAAAATTACATGTTGTAGAATTGAGGCTTCTGTGATCCATCATAGTTATAAGAAGAGCTTCAGCGTAAATCACATGAAAAAGACCTTTGTCGACACGTTTCAAACCAACTAGTGTGGTTCCTCGTCCGGACAAGTTGAAGAAACAGATATGGCCTAGCAAGTTAAATAGACTGAGCAGAGACTCCAACGGCTACCTAACGGCTAATTTTGACTCGCTGCGAGCGATAAGAAAAGAAATAAATAAACAAAAGCAACCAGGATGGCCAAAGGGGCGGGGGGGAAGGAAAAAACCCTAAGACGACAGGGCAGGGATCCAACTTCTACTTACCTTCCAACCATCATCTCTGTTGAGATTATTGGGTCTACGCTCAATTTCAATAGCTTCCCTTAACTTGCGATGATGGAACTTATCCACTCTGGCAATGACTTTGGCCTCCTCAATACAGACCTGGTGCTTGGTCTTTTCCACGTGCTCAGCTAAGGCTGAGGACTTTGTTCTTCCATGCCTCAGGTCTGCTGCATGCTCGCAAATTCTCTGCTGGATGGAGCGCCCCGTTTCCCCTATAGGGTGTCCCACAAGAGCAAGGAATCAAATACACACCCTTCATGTCTTTGGGGTTAATGGGATCCTTCACCGATCGCGAAGGAAGGGACCACAGACAAAATTGCTCGGATCCTTAGAAAGTTTGACATTCCCTCAACCTTCAGGCCCCTTAGAACCATCCGTAATTCCCTGCGATCGGTGAAGGATCCCATTAACCCCAAAGACATGAAGGGTGTGTATTTGATTCCTTGCTCTTGTGGGACACCCTATATAGGGGAAACAGGGCACTCCATCCAGCAGAGAATTTGCGAGCATGCAACAGACCTGAGGCATGGAAGAACAAAGTCCTCAGCCTTAGCTGAGCACGTGGAAAAGACCAAGCACCAGGTCTGTATTGAGGAGGCCAAAGTCATTGCCAGAGTGGATAAGTTCCATCATCGCAAGTTAAGGGAAGCTATTGAAATTGAGCGTAGACCCAATAATCTCAACAGAGATGATAGTTGGAAGGTAAGTAGAAGTTGGATCCCTGCCCTGTCGTCTTAGGATTTTTTCCTTCCCCCCCCTGCCCCTTTGGCCATCCTAGTTGCTTTTGTTTATTTATTTCTTTTCTTATCGCTCGCAGCTTTTTGTTCTCTCCTATATATTAGGTTCCTCTTGTATTTAATTGTGATTATTTTATTAAAAGATTTATATAATTAATCCATCCTGTTGAGGGTCCTTCCCCTGTTTTGGTAGTTAATTATTTAATTCATTATGTTATTATTATTGGTGTATCTAAACTATGATATATTCTTAAGGCTATGTGTATTACTCTTATTGATATTTTTATTGTTATTTATGATTGCTTCTATTTAGTTACTTATTTTCAGCTATTTAAACTAATGGATATAAACATAGCTTTTCTAGATAGTTTTATCGCATTTTAATATATATATATAATATAGATATATATATTATATATTATATTATATATATATATATCTATATATATATATATTATATAAATATATATATATAATTATAGTATTATATTATATATATATATATATATATTATATATATATATATATAATATTATATATCTATATATATGTATTATCTCAAGAAATAAATGAATTATTTTTCTCTTTTACTTTTCAAACTACCCCTTAAGAATGGTATTAATTAGTAGTAGATTTAATAATTTTATAAACATATTAACATACTTTTAATAAATAACTCTTATACATATTTAATCAGGAATTTAATAAATGAATAAAGAATATTTATTTATTTATGTAAAAGAAATCATTCAAACAATAATTAATAATAATCTTCAAAATTACCTTAGTATTATTTTATTAATAATTAAATAAATAGATTACTTTGATACTATTCATTCAGTTAGTAATTGTACCTAACTTCTCTTATTTCTAGAAGTAAAATAATATATTATTAACCTCAATATTATGAAAATAATAATAAGATTAAATTTATGAATATAATTTTGGCCTGGGTCCTAGAGTCAAAAATAGCCGTTAGGTAGCCGTTGGGGTCTCTGCTCAGTGTATTTAACATGCTAGGCCTGATCTGTTTCTTCAACTTGTCCTGACGATGAACCACACTAGTTGGTTCGAAACGCGTCGACAAAGGTCTTTTTCATGTGATTTATGCCGAAGCTCTTCTTATAACTATGATGGATCACAGAAGCCTCAATTCTACAAAGGATGACTATGTTTTGGTCTAGGAATGACAACATAGGTCAAGTGTCTTGGTTTTGGTATTCGTCAATTGGAATCTCTATAAGAAGAATTTGTGCGGGTTTTCCTCTCAAAGAGTGAGAGATTTTGGCCCTGGCAGAAAGCCAACATCTTGTGTTCTTGTCTCTTTGTTTTGGTAACTATTTGATGAAGTAAGAAAACTCACTCTAATAATAACAAGAGAAGATTGTGCTAATAAGAAAAAGTAAAAAGTACCTCATAAATAGTTATCATCGTGAAAAGAATCTTATTCACTGAATTGCCCTAGATTCTTCAACATGGTATCAGAGCTAAGGTGTTGAACTCTGTTGAAGAATCAAGGGCAATAGTGTATATTAGGATTCTTCTAAACTTGATAACAATTTGTGAAGCACTTTTCTAATTTATCTTAGCGTGATCTTCTTCTTATTATTAGTGTGTGTTTACTTCATCACACTGCTACCAAAACATAAGAAACAAGAACACAAGAACACAAGATATTAGCTCTCTGCGAGGGCCAAAACCTCTCTCTTAGAGAGGAAAATGCTTTGGTAAGTTTCTCTTATTGAAGCTTCTTATTGATCAATGCCAAACTCTAGACCCCTGACTAGAATGTCCTCCAAGCACAAATCAAGTCCTTCCTCCTTTCTGCACTTTGTTCCCGGACACCAAGTATTCGATTTGCTTTCTTTTCCCTATGTGAGTGCCTTAGCCCTCCAACCCACTTCTCCTAAGTTGGAAATCCAAAATTATCAAAATGGAACAAAATTGTATTCTCACCTAGCAACAATTGCTGAGTGGGAATATCACATAGGGCTCATTTATTAATGCTGCTCTCTCCTTTCAAGTGACTAAATAATGTATAATACATTAGGGAATTGCATAAGGATATTTGAGCTAAATACAAGAATAAAAAAGCTATAGACAAAACAGAAATCATAATGTAACATAGCTGTGACATAGAAAGAAGACTAAATTCAAATAGTAGTACAACTAAATACACTATATATAGAACATTTATTTTATTAGCCTTTAGAAGCTTCTGTATTTCGTTCTTATTAGGCTGGTATTTTATATGTTTAACTTTTGACTTGATTAAGCCCATTTTTGGGTTATTCCTGAAGGCTATGTGGACTCTTTTTTCCCAAGTCCAATTTCATCCATAACGTTGACTACAATTGGAACAGAGGGTCTGAAAAAGGATTTTCTTGCTATTTGTGGCTAACACTGGAGTAAAAGGTTCGTTATAATTATTTGAAACTCAAGGCTATGCTTTTTCCGTAATCTTTAACCAGTCTCCATCAAGTTTTATTCATGTTATACTTATATCATATTGTTGTAAAGCACAAAACAAGGCTAGTATAGTAGTTAGCTAAGGGAACTACTAGACATTGTTCTTTAGTTTATTGTCACTAGGTTTTATTATCAGCAGTTATCATAGGATCAAGCTCTAATTGGTCAGAAAGCCAGTGACCAGTCAACTGGGAAGTCAGGTCTTGGAAGTTGGCCTTTTAATAGTTTGTTTTTTAATCTGGATGTAGAGTGAAGGATACCTAGGAAAGTGTATATAATCATTTAAAATGATAAATTAGAGTATGCTGTATATAAATTGTACAATATAACGCCTATGTACATACAGGATTCTTAAATTTGATTTCGGAAAAGTGGAGCTATCAAGTAATGCAAAATACATGGAGGAGCTGAGAATTTTATGGCTTTCTATTCTGAAAGTAGAAATGCTACAATCGTTTATATTCAATTTCCTTTCTATTTTTGTGATTAAATTGTTTTAAGGAATCAAGAAGATGCTAATATAATGGAATTTTTTGACCATGCGTTTTCATTTCTTGCAAGTGAAATGAATGTTTTGAAAGGAGTCTCTATGCAATAGAAGTTTAATACTTCTTATGTTGGTTGCTTGCAGGAAATGGTTATCGCAAAATAAGCATTTAAGATATATGTGGATTCCTTACACAGATGCAGTAGTTGTAGTGCAGTGTAATCCTCTTCCCGACGGAAAAGATCCTCCAAAGTTTACCCCTAAATATGGAAGGGATGAAGCTTTGCAGCATGTTCGAGATCTCTACAAAGATCTTCTAAGGGAACACAAGTAAGGGAGTATGTGATTATGATTTTCTCTTTTGTGGGAGAAGAGAAACATATACTGACATACTTTTATATCTATTCTGTAAATTTTTGTATTTGAAGGTGTTGTTCAGTTCCAGTTATTGAATGAAAGCCAAATATGGGAGCATCTCTTTTTAGAATAATATTGGTTTTGTTTTGGTAGCAGGCCTTTGCTAATACTGGCGTGTTGCATTCATTGGATGTAGGATTGAAGAAGCAAGCACAGGAAAAACCAGTGATGATAAAGCAAGCTCCCAAGTCTGGCCTAGCACTGAGACTGTGACAAATATTAATGAACTTTCTTTTATGGAACTTAGGGACAACCTTCTTTCGTTAGATCCTTTAAATAAAGACCATGTCATCCGAGTAAACTTAGCTGAGGCTGAATACTGGAAAAAGTCTGAAGGATACAGAGTTGGATGGAGTGATGAGATCTTGGGTTTTGATTGTGGTGGACAACAATGGGTTTCTGAGGTTTGTTTACCTGTTGGCACTTTAGCCAAGCCTAACTTGAAAGACCTTGACTACATGGATGAGGTTCTGAAGTTGATAAAAAAGGAAAAAATACCAGCACCAGATCTGTTTCTTCAACTTGTCCTGACGATGAACCACACTAGTTGGTTCGAAACGCGTCGACAAAGGTCTTTTTCATGTGATTTACGCCGAAGCTCTTCTTATAAAAATTACATGTTATATCATTCAGCATGTATGAGATGCATTCACAGTAGGGTTCATTCATTAGAGTTAAAAACCATATATACATATTACAACTAAGTTGCAGAGAGAAAATATAACCGCCAAGAAAAATTGAATACGTAGCAATGTCCAAAAAGAAGATACGACATAATAAAAATAAACATTGAATGAACAGAGCGATCATTCTGAGTGATTCCCATTCATCTCAATGAATGGACGATAGAAGAACTGATAGAAATCACCATCTTTGAGCTTCTGAATAATCCATTGACCCCTGTTCAGCTGCGCGACCTATTTGGATAAACAATCATCAATCTCATTCCTTTCCCTGTATATATGAGAGCATACAATAAATCAAATTGTGGTTTTAGTGTAAAGACATCATCCAAAGTGTCCTTGAGTGTGTTCAAGTGACAATGATATACATCATTAATCCAATTTATTACAAGCTGCGAATCCCCAAAGATATGAATCTTTTGACAATTTTGTTCTAGCGCAAATAAGAGAAGGTGTTTTAGAATGTGAAGCTCAACAAAATTATTAGTGCCCCTGCCAAGGCCAACTTGGATTCTAAAAGACAAACGTTCGTTGATGTGTAGAACAACGCCCCCCCCCCCCCCCCAACCCTCGACTTGGGCAGAACCATCAAAATAACCCCACGGTAAATTAGTATCAAAGGTTTCTGGAGTAATGACTCGCAACGACTTGTTGTTTAGGGAATCTGGAATCAAAATAAAAATGGCCACAAAGTTGGTACTAGTGGTGAGCCAGTTGATCTACGCATCTTGAAAGATAATTTAGTTTCTGTTTATCCAAATTCCCCAATAAACAATCAGGGGAAAATTTCCGTCTTTTTGAGTTTGAGCCTTAGACCACCAACGGTGCCATGCTTACTCGAAATTTTGGTCGGACCAGATTGTCTTTAAATTAAGGAGTGAGATTATATGGGACCAAAACTGTGTCATAACCGGGCATAAGAGGAAGAGATGATTCGTATCCTCAACATTGGATTTGTAGAAACAACATCTTGAGGGACCGTGAAAAGCCCGCTCCATGAGATTTAACCCAGTTGGGGATTTGTTTGTGAGAATAAACCACATGAACAACTTTGTTTTTGGGGGGGATTTTAATTTCCAAATGTGGCGCCACCACTAGTTGTTTATAGCATTTCCCCCCGCTGTCATAAGAGCAGCATAGCCAGCTTTTGGAGAGTATCATCCATGAGGGGCGGTGGCCTAGATGAACCTGATTTTGGCTTCCTCTAAAGCCCCAATGAAACAATTCCAGACCCTGGACCATCTGTCTGGAACATTCAATTCTCTGTGATCCAGCCATCGTTGAGGCATCCAGGGGTCAAAACCAAGGACAGTAATATGAGTGATCTTTGTGATTCCTGTCCCAGAGAGGAAATTTCGAAGGGCCCTAGGAAGGATATGGGCATTCCTGCACCCGATCCGGGCATCTGTGCCTAAACGCACCTGCACTCCGTTTCCAATTTGCCATGCTAGCCCTCGCTTGATGATGTTGAAAGATTGGGAGATTGCCTTCTAGATGATGGAAGCACCAACAAAGGATATACTGGGACTGCAGATCCACTCCATAATTGAGAGGGGGTGGATGTATTTGAAATATATTACCTCTTTCCATAGGCTTTCTGACTTGATTATTTGCTAGCCCATTTTTTCCATAAGGGCCCTTGTGAAGGACTAGAGGTTTTTTAAGCCCCAACCACCCAATTTTTTAGGCTTCCCAATCTTGTCCCAATGGACCCGCAAAAGTCCTCCCTGTGTGTTGTCCCCTCCAGATAAAACGACAACAGATTTCTTGTATCCTGTTTAGAATACCTTTTGGGATCCAAGCCAGAGTCATCTAGTAAAATGGGATGGTCTCGAGCACCAATTTTATCAGAGTGAGCCGACCCACCCTCGAGAGCTAGTGTTGTTGCCAGATGTTTATTCTGCTATCAATATTTGCAATGATCCAGGCCCAATCGGTAATGTGATAGCCATTTGGTTTCAGTCTGAACCCCACATATTTTAGGCCGCATCCAGTTCTTGTCTGATAAAGACAAATTGTTGGGATGCATATCTTTTCTCATTTTGGAGACAGGTCACAAATATGATCATGGATTTTCCATAATTTGGTTCCATACATGTGGCTTTGCAAAATAAAGATAATATGTTTTTGAAAAAATATGAATCATGAAAAGAACCATTTAGAAAAATAAGTACATCATCAACAAACAAAAGATGCGAGAGTGTAGTCATATCCGAAATTTGGACGCCCCCCAGGTCACCCGCCTCACAAGCATTTTTTATCAGTCTTCTTAGACCTTCCATGATTAGAAGAAAGAGTAGGGGGGAGAGTGGGCACCCCTGTCTAAGACCACGCTCAGAATGAAAAAAACCGGAAGCTTCCCCATTGATAAGGATACTAAAGGAGGCAGAAGAGATACAACACATAATCCAGGAGATAAAGGAGCAGGGGAAGCCGATATGAGTGAGTATGAGCTGAAGGTATGACCAACTAGCATGATCAAACACTTTGGAGAGGTCAATATTTAGAATGATGGAATATTTGTTCTTCTTTTTGATCGAATGGAGGGCTTCCTGGGATGTCCCTATGGTTTCGTGAATCTGTCAATGATTGAGGAAAGAAAGTTGTTCCTTGGAGATCATCCTGGAGAGGATAGGTTTAACACGAAGGGCGATGGTTTTCGATATGATTTTGTAGATGTTGTTGCAGAGGGAGATAGGATGATAATCATAAAAGGTAATGGATTTGTCAATTTTGGGGATGAGGGCCAAGAATGTCGCATTAAACCCTTCATACATTCTGCCTGAGATTCTGCAATCCTCTATAGCCATGAGAAGATTTGGCCCTATAAGCCCAATAAAAGTGCTATAGAATTCCACCAGCCACCCATCGAGCCTTGGAATTTTGTCTTTTTAAAAACATTTCATCACAACTTCAAGTTTCCCTTGCGAACTGGTGCTAATAATGCCTCCATCTCATCAGTATCGACAAAACTAGGTAGAGCCTCTGCAATGCGAATGATGTTCGGGAGGGTTACACCCCTTGGGGCCTTATAAATTTTAGAAAAATGACAAACACCCATATCATTCAACTGATTGAATGTATTTTCCTCCCTGCCTTCTGGATCATGCAGTTCCCAAATAGTGTTGATAGACTTTCACCCCCGTGCGTATTGTTGAAAAAACTTGGAATTATCATCCCCAACTTTTAGCCATAGTGCTCTGCTTTTTAAATTCCAGGACTCCTCTTTCTGCCTCAATAGTCTAATCTTTTAGGTGCCCGAGGTTTGTAATTTATATCCCTAATCTCCAAAAAATTGGGGAGTTATCCAATATCCTTCTCGTACTCACCCACTCGCGAAAACGCTCTAATCTGGATAAAAGAGAGGCCTTTATAAAAAATTGGTCCAGCCTCTTGGCCAAAGCCTCCTCCCCTATCCTTCTGTTCCTCCATGTTGGCATAATCTGGTCGAAACAATATTCAGAAGTTCATCTGTTAAGAAACTAGCTCACAAAAAGATAGAAAAGATAGATCAATGCCTTAGAATTCAGCCTCTTCGAGGGGGCAACCTCCTTTATATTACACAAATGAACAATTCTTGGATATAACAATGACTAAACCTCCCTCCTATATATAGGAGTCTAAGGGGTCACAATATAATCAAGTTGACATAATAGTAATAACATAAGGGCACAAAAATAACAATAGTGGGTTTCTATGGGGCATACTAATAACAATGTGGGGACAATAGTGGCACAATAATAACAATAAGGGATACAATGACAATAGTAATGGGGGAATCACTAGTATTATAGGTGCCTAACATGCCCCTCTCCTTCCGAAAAGCGTTGTCCTCACTGCTTGAGTAGTTTTGGATGCTTCTATATAAAATTCTCATCCTCCCATGTGGAATCTTCAATAGATAAGTTCTTCCACTTGATGAGATACTCCGAAATTGATCGATTTCGTAGTTTTCGAGTTCTTGTTTCTATGATTGCTTTTGGTTCCAATATAATTTTTTCTTCCTCATCAAGTTCTGGCAATTTTTTTTGGACTGGGAGCTTGTCACCTATAACCTTCTTTAAACATGAAACATGGAAAACTGGGTGCACTCAGGAAGTTGCAGGAAGCTCCAATTTGTATGCCATAGTACCAATATTTTGCAACACCTTGTATAGACCATAATACTTTGGTGATACTTTATTATCCTTCTTAGCTTGCTTGAGGGACAATTGTTTATATGGTTGTAGCCGTAGGAATACCCAGTCACCTACATCAAAACTTCTTTCGCTGCGATGTTGATCTGCCTATTGTTTCATTCTATTCTGTGCCAACGTGAGGTTATCCTTTAAGAGTTGGAGAACTTG
>APFE030298714.1:139604-160756 GCA_000404065.3 Pinus taeda
GATTTAAGGCCATCCCAAAAAAATTCCTTCTTAACCTTGTGGTAAGTTTTTAAAAATCTTGAGTTCCCTCCTAAGGGAGAAGTGTGCAATTCCATAAGAATCTTTTGTTTGAGTTGGGAATTATTACATAGGTATAAGTGATCTTTGTACAGTAACGAATCATTTTTCCAGCTAAATGTATCAGATGTACTGGGATCTTGTTGTATCTTTCGAATGAGTGCCCACACTTCTTCGTCATTCTTCCATTCCTCCCTTGCTTCGTTTATCCAACCTGGTTGGATAATAGAAATGGCGCACAACAATGCTTCCACATCCTCATCCTTTTTTGAGAGTGCATCTGCCACAAAATTTTGCTTCCCTTTTTTGTAGATGATTTCAAAGTCATAACCCAACATCTTCGTGACCCATTTTTGTTTCTCTTCAGAGGATAATCTTTGTTCTAAAAAGTATTTAAGACTATCATGATCTGTTTTTACCTTGAAGTGTCTTCCCATTAGGTAGGGTCGCCATTTCTTAAGTGCATGTAGTATTGCCAACGTTTCCTTCTCATAAATATCTTTGTGTAAATACTTTCCCTTGATTGGACAACTTTCGAAAGTAATGGGTCTTTCATCTTGCATGAACACAACACCAATTCCATTTCCTGAAGCATCACATTCCACAATAAAGGTTTTTGTGAAGTCCGACGTAGCTAAGACCGATGCTTGACACATTGTCTCTTTAAGAAGTTAAAAGGCCTTTGTTGCTTCTGGAGTCCATGAAAATGCATATTTCTTCAATAATGTTGTTAGAGGTGCTGCTATTCTCCCATAATTCTTAACAAACTTGCGATACTACCTTGTCAACCCGAGAAATCCTCGCAGATGTTTTATGGATGTGGGGATTTTCCTTTCCTTAATGGCTTTAATTTTGCTAGGGTCTACCTTAACAACTTCATGAGATACAATATGACCCAGATATTCCACCTCTTGTACTCCAAAGAAACATTTGGAGCTTTTTGCATATAATTGTTTCTCCTCCAATAGTCTGAGCACCCTGTGAACATGTTCAACATGATCATTCCAAGACTTGTTGTAGATTAGTATATCATAAAAAAATACTAACACAAACTTTCTAAGGAAGGGTTTGAAACTGGAATTCGTCAAACCTTGACATGTAGAAGGTGCATTGGTAAGGCCAAAAGGCATGACCAAAAATTCATAATGACCCTCATGAGTTCTAAATGCTGTTTTTAGAATGTCTTCAGTGTTCATTCTTATTTGATGATATCCTAAACGGAGATCCAACTTGGTGAAGTAAATTGATCCATGCAATTCATCCAATAATTCATCAATGACAGGAATGGGAAATTTATCTTTAATAGTGAGCTTGTTGAGCTACCTATAATCTAGACACATGCTCCATGATCCATCCTTCTTGTGCACCAATACTACTGGAGCAGAGAAAGAACTTTGACTAGGTTGAATTATACCAACCTCTAGCATTTCTGCAACCATACATTCAATTTCACTCTTTTGGGCATAGGGATATCTGTACGGCCTCATGTTTGGAGGAACACTTCCTGGAATCAAATGAATAACATGTTCATGATCACGAATAGGTGCGAGACCTTTTGGAGTCTCAAACACCTTGGAATGATTGTCCAAGACTTTTTGGAGATCTGGAGAAATAGATGATTTCGATTTGGGAATCTCTAGCGAACATAATTGTGCAATTACACCTCATTGTTCCTTCTTTAGAAGCTTTGTCATACTATTAGAGCTAATTATCTTTCTCAGTTTCCCTACAATACCCATTAATTCAACTTCCTTTCCTTCCACACAAAATTTCATGAAAAGTTCTTGAAAATTAAAAGCTATTGTATCCAAGGATTGTAGCCATTGGACTCCTAGTACAACATCAACACCACCCGTTGGAATGGAAAGAATTGGGCTATTCAATACATATTCTCCCATGGATAGCTTGATATTATAGCACTTTCCAGAGCAATTTATGGTTCCTCCACTTGCAACCATCACTTGACACTCTGGTGCTGGATATAAGAAGCAATTAAATTCCTTTTCTATCTTACAATGAATATAATTATGGGTACTTCCTGAATCAATCAACACTATTACCTTTTTCTTCTTGATATGTCCTTCTATCTTGATAGTTTGAGGAGTGGTAATTCTAGCCAATGCATTACAAGATATGGTCAGATTCATTTCTTCTTTATCTAGGTTTTGTTCTTGGAGTATATCCTCTTCTTTTGACATTTCTTGTTCCTTTTCTTCCTCCTCTTCACAGTTTATGTAGAATAATTTCTTCTCAGCACACTTATGACCTTTAGTGTATTTGCGATCACAACAGTAACAAAGCCCTTTTTCTCTTTTTTCTTCCAATTGTTTTGGTGTCAATCTTGTAGGTTGTGGAAGGCTAGGGGCAACAACACTTCCATCTTTATAGTTGTGAGTGGTAGGCTTCCTGGTTGCCAATCCATTTTTTTTGCTAACTTGAATGCCTTCTCCAATGAATCAGGTTCCCAAAGGCGAACCTCATGTTGGATATTATCCTTTAAAGTCCGTATGAACACATCAATCCTATGCTCCCCTTATGTTCAATTTTTGGAAGTCTTCAATGTGCTCCATCATTGAACCCTTTTGTTTGAGATTTATAAATTGGCTAAAAAATGTGTTGCTTTTTGTATCCTCATAATGTGCTATCATTTCTTCCATAAAAATTGCCCAAGTGACAATTTTTTTACGAGAGCAAAGACATCGATACCATACAAACTGATTTGGTTCCAAATATAAAGTTGCAATACGTACATTTTGTGTGTTTTGCGCATTATGGAGATCGAGAAATTACTCCATCTGTAGTATCCATGTTATGGGATCTTTGCCATCAAGCTTCCTCATATCGATTTTTGGAACATGGTGGGTCTTCAATCCAACATTAGAGTCTATGAAATCATGATTAACATTTCTTTTTTTCTCATCACGAGTTTCCTTTACTACCCTTTCACCATTAGTGACCATTTCTTGTAGCAACTTATTCAAATTTATCTTCAATTCTTTCATCTTATCGTCCATGCCATTCATCTTAGCGTCCATGCCATTCATCTTAGCTTCCATTCCATCCATTTTAGCTTCCACTACATCCATATTAGCTTCCATATTAACTTGCATGCCATTCATATTAGATTCCATACTATTCATCTTGGCTTCCTTTACCTTTAGTGAGAGTGAAATTTTTTGTACTTGGTCTTGTAATTTTGATATATCATGTTGCATTTCTTCCTCTTCTTCACAAGTCATGTTAGAGATTTCAGGTTGCTTACTAGGTGTTTCCATTTTCTTTCTTCGGGGCATTAATTAATGCTAATAATTTTTCACTATTCCCTTTGAATTTCTTCAAACTAATTTTTCAAACCAATCTTATGCAAAATTTAAAAAAAAACTACACCTTTTTTCTCACTTTGTAAGAGCTCGATATTGAATCTATTGTATCTCTGTAACTACAAATATCGAATATCTGAAATCTTGTCCTGCGCTAGCCCTTTGAGTCCTCTTTCTAACCCCACAAGTCTGATCAAGATTGGATTCTCCAAGGAAGAGTTATGCCAAATCTCCCACGTTGACCTGATTATAAACTAGTTCAGTAGAGCGAACTTGTACGACGTGTCACGTGTCAATGTTTCGACCTTAGTATCTGAAACTGATACAAAAAAACTACAGGCCATCCTCTTTCTGAAACTTCTTACGAAATTTCAATCTAATGCTCAAAACAAAAGTTATGATGATTTTTCCCAGGACACCTGTTTGGAATGTAATTTGGGAGTCTGCACAAACCCTAACTTCCTCAGATCACATCTCTGCAAATATAGAGAGACAAGCTCTGGAATTCGGACCCAAAGTTCAAAACGATTTCGGCTCAAATGGTTTTTTTTGTAGCTTCTGAAATGTCGCAGAAAAAAAGTTATAGTGAAAATACCACGATGATCTATTTGGAGCAGCGAAACCCTAGAATCCAAAGCTCTGATACCAAATGTTAAGAAACTAGCTCACAAAAAGATAGAAAAGATAGATCAACGCCTTAGAATTCAGCCTCTTCGAGGGGGCCGCCTCCTTTACATTACACAAATGAATAATTCTTGGATGATACATATGACTAAACCTCCCTTTTATATATAGGAGTCTAAGGGGTCACAATATAATCAAGCTGACATAATAGTAATAACACAAGGGCACACAAATAACAATAGTGGGTTTCTATGGGGCATACTATGGGGACAATAGGGGCACAATAACAACAATAAGGGATACAATGACAATAGTAATTGGGGAATCACTAGTATTATAGGGGCCTAACATCATGGGTGTCCAAAAGAGTTTCAAAAAGAACCGAGAGGGGGTCACATTGGGCTCTGCTGCATTAGGACTCCGCCAGCCCTACTGAGAAGTTTAAATCAATACTAATGATCAAATTATCTGCTTGCATAAAATCGGCTTCCAGTAGTCTAACCCATAACTGTTCCCTATTATGGCAGGGTCCATAAATGTTGACGAGTCTGAGAGGGAAGTTGTAATCCGAGGAGGTAATATCGGCACCCAGAAACCCCTCCCCCCCCAAACATTATGTACTTTTATTGTTCTTTTATTGAAACCCATGATGTAGCCACCCGAGTGCCCTCTAACATCTAAGGAGTAGAAAACCCAATACGGAAGTAATTTTAGGAGCATATTGTTAACCAAGCTCCCTTCACCCAGAGTTTCTTGCAAGAAAATAACATCTAGGATCTCTGAAAGACATAACCTCTTTAGGGCCAGTTTTTTGTCTGCGCTGGCCAGGCCCCTGAAGTTGAAGGAGAGACACTTCATGGGGTAACCTTAGGAGGGTTGCCCTTTACTCTAAGGACCAAGTGAATGGGGGTCTGTATCCCTGGGTTTAAGGGGATGGAAGGGAGGGGTTCCACATACAAACCATAGGCCAAGGTCTGAGTGGTAGGTAGGGAGTGAAGGAAATAGAGGTGAGAACCGCTAGAGGTTGGGCTACCTCCGAGGGACGGAGCGAGTGGAAGCGGGATAGTATAGGGGTTTGTGCTGAAGGGAGGGGAAGGGGTAGTTAAGACCAGGCAAAGAGGGGAACACGACTTGCTGATCTCAGACACCAAACCAGACAAACTCATAGAAGCATAAGCAAATGACGATAATAGACAATCATTTGAAAATAGAGGAGGGGGGAAACGAGTACCCAAAAAAGATGATTCTCTGGCTCGAGCTTTGATGAGAGGAGCCGCAGATGACACATTGTCCGACTGTGATGTAGACAGACCAAATTCAAGTTTTCGAGGCCCCGAATCCTTAGTAGGGTCCACCTGTGGTTAAAAATCTGCCTCCATCATTTGTGTACTTGCCAATACCAGAGACCTTGGGGGCTCTTGCTGCTTCCCTGATAGTAAGGGGTAGTCTTTGTACAGATGACCCACCTCATGGAACTGACAGTAATGGAAAGGGATACCCTCATAATCTAGTATCTGTCTCCTGGTGGTCTCCCCCATCTGAAGCAGATAGCTCTCCACAAGGCCCTCGCTGGTGTCAAGATACACCATTATTCTAGCTAAAGCCATACAACCAATATCCTGATATGCCCTATCATGGTCAATATAGATCCCCATGTCATCTCCAATAACCTTGAAAATATCCTTAGCCCAAAATTGGAGTGGAAGACCCGGCAGGTGAACCCAAATCGGACCAGCTCCCATGTTTTCTTTCTCAGGATCGAAGAGCGGAGTCCATCGCTTAAGCAGGATTGGAGTCATTTCAATATGCCAATACCTCGTCAAGACCCAATCCACCTGGTCCGACTGCGAGAATATGAGAGTGAACCACCCTCTGGATAGAATGACAACATCAGGTAGCTGCACCATTAGGTTCCCCCAGACCTCTGCGGTCCATTTTCTTAGATGCGTTGGGGTATAATTTCTACCGCGAACCTGGCCCACAAGAACAATTCTCCCCATTAGGGCCTCTTGTGCCATTGAGATGCCCGCTCGGAACACTAGTTGAAGGTCATGTTATTGAACTTTCGAATGTTTTGATTTTTTCCGATCCTCGGGTCTTTTTTGTTTGTCTGCAGGAGCACCTTCAGCTTGAGGGTTCTTATCCGAATCCGAAGATTGGTTTTCTTCTGGACCTATGTCCTGTCTGGAGATGCCGTCAAAATAGCCAGAGGGGTGAGTAGAAGTCGAGACCTAGTGAGTGGAGCTTGCCGGCGTTGTGCCAAGAAGCCCCAGGTGTGGAGAAGTCCCCCACCCTTCAGGGACTGAACCATGAAAACTAGCCGCGGAGATGCCAACTCCCCCTTGTGTGAAAGAAAAACTCGATGGGGCCTGCGACCAGGCCTGAAATTCAGATGGAGATGGGATAGAGAGGAATGGTGAATTAGAGCCGTCACCCAAACATAAAACACCCTCTAAAACAATAGAAAATAGTTGCTAATTACCCAAATCCTGTAGCGTAACCTCCATCTCATGCATTAAGTAGGAGAGTTCTGTGACCAGAGTAGCCGGTAGACTGTTTGACACCGGTTTCATCCCCGCTGTTGACAGGTATTTGCTCTCAACCCAGCTGTCTTACGGGGTCAAAGAGTTAGAGGAATAATCTATGAGTTCCTCTTCCATTCAGCCTCTGAAGGTCATTGTTAACCAAGGCGCTGTTCTGAAAAACCCCAGGTGAAAAACCTTCCCTACAGCTGACCCTTGTTGCAAAGGCACCTCGTAACCTGACGGCTGGCTAGTAAAACCCCTTTTACCGCAACCTAAAGCACCCGCAACCTCCTGGTAAAAACCTAAGACACCAAACGATGCCTTCCAATCGCTGACAGTGCCCAAGTAACCCTGAGGAGGTAATAATGGCTATAACCACAAACATCCAAGATTTGAACAAAAACCAATATAAAATACTCCACACCGCATGACCATGAGTAGGTTAAAAACAAGACAACATCCGGTGAAGGGTCAAGTACCCCAGAGTTGCATTATAATCCATTAAGAAAGTTGTCACTGTCGAAAACCCTTTAATTGTGACTCGGGTTCAACATTAAAACTGCGAACCCTAGACCCACCATCGAAACTGTCAGGGTTCTTTCTCCATTTGCCAGCTCCCCAACGTCCTTCCTTTGTGCAATGTCATTTATGATTTGTTTACGTATCCTTGTAGAATCATCTGTTGTGTCATACATCGACAATGAAAAATTATATCTAATCTTGTAATGTGACCTGAGCGGTTTTATATGTACATAAACAACTTCAGTATCCTACATCAAACATATGTTTAGTACTTTTCCCAACACCTCATAACTTCCATCATTGTAAATCATACCAACATATATATATATTTACAGATCTTCTTCGCCTTCTCTATCTTTCAAAAACCATGAAAATTTTGTACGCTTCACATCTTGTGATTTCTTCTAGTATGAAATCAACTTCTTTTCCTTTGAGGAGCCACTTGATAGATTTTTAGTCATTAGCTCAGGACATGTTCGTTTAACAGTATTTTTTGAGGGTCCACCTCTAACTCTAGATGATGCAATTGCTGTCTTTGGTCCAGAAACCTTCTTTGATGCCATTTTCATGCAATATAAAATATAATATATATATATTATATATATATATATATATATATACTTATATATATAATATAAGTAAATTACAAAAAAACCAATGTCTTAAGTAAACAAACAAAACAAAAGAAAATTTAAAAACTAAAAAACACCAAAAATAGGCACAACGACCCCATGTCAAGTTGGCTGTTAGGTTCATACAGGGTACCAAAAAAAATCCATTCCTTCATTTTTTTTTACATTTTCCTCTCGGCTCCTTGCCTGTCAAGGGGTCGTTGTGCCACCAGTGGACACAACCACCTGGGACACAATGGCCCCCTGGCAGGTAGGAGGTCGATTCTCATAATCGACCGCATGGCTCCCTGCCTGCCAGGGGGTCATTGTGCCTTAGGTGGGCTCGCCCGGCTGTGGGCTTGCCTGCGTGCCTACCCACGACACAACTGGCGTGCCAGGCATCCTTTCCTACCAGGGGACTGCTGTGCCTTGGGCGGGCATGCCCAATGATAGCACAATGACCCCCTGGTAGGCATGGGTCAATTTTGAGAATCAGTCTGCTACAATGACCTCTTGGCAGGCAGGGAGCTGATTTTGGCAGGCACGGAGCCGATTCTTAGAATAATCAGCCATTGGAAGGCAGGGGGCCAATTCTGAGTATTGATCCCTTGCTTCCTAGGGGGCTATTGTGCCCTGGGTGGGCGTGCCTACTGACGACACAACAACCTCGTGACAAGCAGGGGGCCACTATGCCATGGGCGGGTATGCCCACTTCTGGACGCACTTACCTAAGGCAAACAGACACACCCACATTTGGGCGCGCTTGCTTAAGGCAAATAGACACGCCCACTGCTTGGCCTTCTGCGCCTGTCGACGACACAATGGCCCCCTTCCCACTAGGGGGCCATCGGGTGAGCCTGGCCCATGTGATTTTTTATTTATTTATTTATTTATTTTTTATTTTTTTGGAAAAGAATCTATATTTCGTTAACTAAATTTTAAAATAAATCAATGGAATGGGTTTTTTGTTTGGTATCCTAGATGAACCTAACAACCCAGCTGACACACAACTACTAGTAAACCTATGGGAGTTTAATATCCGCACTTAGTAGGATTTGAAATAAATTCTACCTAGTTTCAAAAATTTCCTAAATTTCGAATTAATAAATTGAGTTGCACCCTAAGACAAAGAAAATAAATAATAAAAAAATTGATTTGTCGACATATAACAAATTATTTTACACAAATCACTCGTTGAATGGGCGAAGTAGAAGGGAAACTAACCTTTGAAATGCGACAATCTCCCATTGAATGTGTTGTCGATGACAATGTAGCCGCTCCACAAAACCGCTTCAAGCTTTTTAATGAAACCTTGAGAAGTCTTGATGTGATGTGAGAACTATAACGAAATTTATTATATAGCAAAAACTATGGAATTGTTTTATCGGTTCTTGAATGTGGTATTAAAAATAAAATTAGAAAACTTAATATATATTTAATAGTATGACAATACACTAATTTATGTTACATGTCGGATAAAAATATAATAATAATAAAAAAATCAATTAGCTAGTAAATGTTATATAATTTTAGTAAAAGATTAATTTAAGTAAAAGATTTAATTAATTTTGAAGGAATGTATTAAACAGAAATTGTGTGGAAATTTTGAATGGACATTAGGGTCAAAAATTTTCAAGCGAAAATTTTAGTAGAATTGTTTCAAATAAATTCTAGAAGAAAATTTTGGAGGGAAATACTTCAAACGAAATTTTTGGCGAAATTTTTTGCAGGGAAACTTTGGAGGGAATTTTTCATTCTTTAAGCAAGATATTGTCATTAGGAGAGAGCGCATTTGTATCATTTAACATTTTCTATTTGAAAGTCATGGATTCTTTTGATAGTGAAGTTTCTCTTTGTGAAACATCAACATCTTCGCCATGTAACAACTCTGTTCATGTTGATGAATATAACGAAAATTATTTCACTACGAATAGAGAGTCAAATTTTCCACTTAGTCCTAATCCTAAGGAGTATGAGAGCATCACTGATGAAGGACATGATAAAGAATTTCAAATAAATAGAGAGTCACATTATCGACTTAGTCCTAATCCTATGGACTATGAGAGCATTAGTGATGAAGGCCAAGACGAAGAATTTCCAATAAATCAAGAGTCACATTTTCCACTTAGTCCTAATCCTAACGACTATGAGAGTAGTAGCAACGAAGGGCAGGATGAATAATTTCTAGTAAATAGAGAGTCGCATTTTCCAGTTAGTCCTAATCCTAAGGACTATGGGAGCAACAATGACAATGATAGGATGAATAATTTTCAGTAAATAGAGAGTCACATTTTCCACTTAGTCCTAATCCTAAGGACTATGAGAGCAAGAGTGACGAAGGGAAGGATGATGAGTTTCCAATAAATAGAGAGTCACATTTCCACATAGTCCTAATCCTAAGGACTATGAGAGCAACACTAACAAAGCATAGGATGAAGAATCTCTAGTAAATAGAGAGTCAAATTTTCCACTTAGTCCTAATTCTAAAGACTATGAGGGTAACATTGACTAAGGGAAGGATGAAGATGATGAATAATATCCTCCAAGTCAGTATTCAAAAGCACAGATGATGGTAATGAAAAATTTCCTACAACCGAGGATGGTAATGAATATTTTTCAAACAATGATGTTGATGAAAATTCTTATATAGATGATGATGAAATGATGGAGACTTTGCCAACAAATACTGTATCTAAGAGTAGGAGTAGACATTTTCGTATCAATCCAAGATGTTATAGTTATATAAATGGTAGAGAAGAATATCTCATGAGAAGTTATATTAATGATCTCATTTCAAGTGAATGTTGTCAAAAGGATTGCTTGAAACATATGGATTTCAAGTTTGCATTAGAGAAAAGGAAGAAATATTTGTCAATGAATAAAAATCATGCAAAATTCATATTTAGTGGGGTGCACGCAATCTACATTGTCAGGTTATGATTATCATATTGGGTCTTTATTGCTCTATAGAAAGGCTTTCAAAATGTAAATTCATTCAATTGGTAATTTTCATTTGTCAATAATCCAAGAAAATATGGAAAGATATCCCACATTTTATTCCGAAGTACATCATAAACGAGAGTTTGGGCCATTAGAAAATACTGCAATGTCATGGATGCAAAAATTCTTTTCAAAGCATGGAGAGTGTATGCCAAATAGAGACGCAATACATATTTCAGATATTTTCTCAAGGCAAGAAATCTACAACTTATACAAAGAATATGCAAAAGGTGTTGAAGGAAATGGTCGTTTTATTACATATCAATATTTTGTGAAGATATGGAGGAAATAATTCAACAGTGTCTGTAGTCCTAAGAAGACAAGGATGGAGGTTTGCAGTATATGTGCTTCTCTTAAATAAAAAATGGATAAATGTCAAGGGGAAAAAAGAGGTAAGAATTCATAACATTATTTTTAAAAATTGTATAATCACCAACTATGAAAATGTATTTATTAATAGGTTTCTTTTATGTTATGTGTAGATTCCATTGTCAAAACACTTCAAGAGCATCGCGAACAATAAACAAGTGAAACGAAAAAGTTTTAAAAGCATCGAAAGAAGTGTTATGATAATCCAAATAAATATTTGGGTTTGATAATTGATGGTATGGACAAGAAGGAAACACTTTTACCACATTTTTTTCGCACACCCAAAATTTACAAGAGGGAAATTTTATTCAGTTTCACTTGGTTGGTTGTATGATCTTCAATGGGAAAATGTTTCCAAGGGTTTAATTGACAGGTCCAAATATTCATATTGATGCAAATATGACAATAACCATAATTCATGATGTGCTTTCTCATTGGTCTAGTAATATTCCTGAAGTTTTGTATCTACAATTGGACAACACTTGTCATGAAAATAAAAATCAGATTGTTTTTGGATATCTAAACATGCTTGTTGAATTGAGAAATTTTCAGAAGGTAAAGGTTGGTTTCCTTCTTGTTGGGCACACTCATGGCCATATTGATTAGATATTCAGTCGGTTTTTAGTAACATTGAGGAGGAAGGATGTTGGGAGCTTGCCATCATTAATTGAATGTATTAAGAAATCATACATGCCAGAGCCTATTTTTCATGTGTTAGAAGAAATTGTTGACATGCGAAGGTTTATTCTGGGATCGCATGGTGAGGAGAAATGCATTGAACAACTTAATGAAATTATCTTCCAACATAAATTTTGTATCAAAAAATGATGGGAAAACATTGTTATGGGGCAAGAAATATTGAACTACCATAGAATGGGCGCCGTCATCAGGTTTGGCATCTTTGAAGTTCATTCTAGATCATCCAATATTTGCGTCAAATATATTTTTATTACAATCAATTGCTGAAGTTCATAATGCATGAAGGCAAAAGAGAGATATAAATTATTCTGATTGCTTGGAAGAAATTAAAAAATCTATTAGATATACATATGAGGACTTTGATGTTGCTAATTCAGTTTGGTGGGAATATTTTTTCAACAATCATAGTGATATCATTTCAAGATCAAAAAATGGAGATATACTTTTGAAGACTCCATTTATTTGGCCACAAAATGTGTCAAATGAACATGAGGAAAGAAAAATTGTTGAACAACAACAATCTCAAGGTATTTTTAATTCTTCACAGGTAGAGGGAATAGAAATGTATATTGGTTCTAGAAGATCTCATGCACAACGTGAAGCCATGGAAGACCATTACAAGGGTTCTGTATAGGATATTAATGAGGGTTGCATGATCACAATGTTAGTAGATGGAGATGCACATGGATATCCATTATGGGTTTCCAAGGTTATAAACATCATTACAGAAAATGAAGATGTTGCAGGTGTTGAAGTACATTGGTATGCCACAAATATACACCCATTCAATGGTGTGTACAATCCAGAGATGGCGGTTGATAAAAAAATTGGCGGAAAGAGAAAGATAAAGGGTACAAATATAAATCATCGCTGCACAGACCTCTTAAAATTGGAGGATGTTGACATACTTATTTATGACTTCAATTTGAAAAACAGAGGAACTCTTCGCTTCAAGACGATAGAGATTCTGAAGAGGTTGCTACTAGAAGAAACAATGTTGATATGGGAGTCTGTTGAATTCAGTCGTAGATCTACAAGACTTTTGAAACTTGAAATGGTGGGCATACATGTTGACTCAGATGGGGCACTAGTTGATGAAAGAGAAGAATATGGGACATCTTCATCTGCATCTAGTCATTCATCTGAAGATGTGAATTTTGATGGTGTTCAAGAACATATGAGTGATTTTGAATAATTGTCTAAGACAATTTATATAAATGATGTTTGCATGGTAACTTGAAATAAATATTTTAACTTCTATATGATCTTACATGAAGTTATGCATCATTTTTATGTTTCTTGGATTATATGTTTTAATTATGATGAATTTATTTGTTTAGAATATCCACAATGGAACAATAACTTAGAGAAATAATTTATGTTTCATTCAATCTACAAGTATTGATATTCTGATTAATTTAGTCATATAATTTGTTCATAATGTCATGGTTGAAATATGTTGAAAACTTAAGTTTTTTAATTCTATGGTTGAAAATTTGTCCTTTTTTTTTAATGTTATGGTTGAAAACAATTAGAATTTTAGCCATTTTTAGCACCATGTTATTATATGTTTAATGACATGGATGAAAATTGTTGGAATTTTAATGTGTTTCGGATCTCATTATTTTATCTTTAACGCCATTACTAAAAAATGTTGAAAATGTACATAGAAAAGAAAAATGTTATTCTACCAACAACATTAGTGTGTTTTTTCATTTATTCTGCAAAAAAAAATTGGTTTTACTGCCATTTTTAAAAAATGTTGAAAATTAACCCTAAAAAAATAAAACATCGTTATGGAATACACACTTTTAATTTTTGGGTTGTTTTTCATGTTTTTTGGGGGCTTTTTTTGGCTAGAGTTCTCGTTTTGAGTTTACAGTTCTTGTTTCAAAGTTTATACTATTATCGAAGACCAGCCTATGTGACCTCTTGTTTTATTCTATAAGGATTGACAAGGCTTGGCTGAGGAAATAGGTGAATGGTGTATCTATAAAAGGTCAAGTAATTCAAGGAGTACCCATAGTGTATGTCTAATACTTCCTTGCATCATTCACAAGACTCAATCTGTTATAGGGATGTAGGCAGAGATGTTGGATTCTACCAATGGTTCGCTAATTGTTGTAGCCACTACAACATGGACCCAAAATTTCTCGTATTACCAAATTTTGGGTCCTCCTCTGCTTGTCCTAAGTCATAAGAGTTATGATAATGTTTTGAATTGGTCAATATCCCCATGAATAAATTGCTACCAAACCCTATCGATGTGCCCACTCACATGATGCATATTGCGTTTACTTCTAATGTTCCATCTCAGATGCATTAGGGTCTATGAGGTGTTGTTTCATCCATATTCTTTTAACACTTCATATCCCTATGATATGCATCTTGTGGTTGGATACTAGGCACTCGGTTCTCGATCCACACTTTTATGCCTCAACCCATATGAGTGTTGACATTCTCATCTTTGGTGATTGCATTTTATTCAACCCATCTGGTTACTAGAAGTGCTTGAATTTTTAGGTGGTGTAATTTATAACACCTCACTTTGGTTATTTATATTTATGTTATTACCTCTATATGTCTCAAGTGAATTGCTTCATTATTTATCCCACTTTATGTTGTCACATGTAAAGTATTATTCTTATGAAGTTGTTTAATAAAATAATTGTGTATTTTGTTTTCTTTGTAGGAATTTAAATGAATTTGTATAGGATATGTTATCTCAAAATCTGACCCTGGATGGCCGCAGATCAGGAAGACCTCAAGTAACTATTTCAAACCTACTTTAGGCTGAGGCTTAGCCTCCGTAACCAGAGAGGGCTCTCTCAAAGGATTAATGTTTTTGATTATGATTAAGATGGCCAACTCTTGTGAAACGAATGTAAAAATATGAATGGTGGAAACACAATTAGAAACTATCCATTGGGCTTATGGAGTCAACATCATTTCAGTATAAAAATGGTATTAACCTTACATAGAAGTCAGGGCATTCAGCATTCAACACATTCAGAACATACCAAAACATATAGGACCACACATTCTATGAATGTATACAGGAAGTTAGAGCACTATGAGTGAATTCTAAGTGATTACACATTCATACCACTGCAAATATTGGAAAGAACAACACAACATTTGAACATCGAATCCCTCCTGAGTCCTGAGAAGTAAAGCCAATCTTGTATTACTAAAACAGAGTCTTTACATAAAGCCAAATATCAGAGCTTTTTCCAATAAATTTCCAACCCTGTGTACATTGCTCTTTCTCCTATTTATAGAATTCTTTTACAAGGCTCAGATTCCTCCTCCAACATGAGGGGAATTCGAATTCTACTTCTTATGACACCTATTCACACTTTAACTACCTATTAAATGTAATCTAACTAGACTTTTTAGAGATCTAAGGCAAATAGGAGTCTAACTCCATACTCATGCTAATAATAGCATTGATTACAATCAATTCTCGTTCTTTAACAAATGGTATCTTTTAGTTTAGCTGTAGTAGGTGTTTGTAGCTGCCTGCTGGTCTTTAATGTCACATCTTCTCCATTGCTCTTGAAAAGTAGGAAACTGCCCCTGTTTATCTGCCTTTAGTTTTCCTCAAAGATGTTCGAACTAATGAACCATGTCCTTATTCGTTGATTATACCAAAATATATTGGAATGCCACATGCTTGATGTGCTGTCAACCTTTTTCCATGTGTGAGAACAAGAACTCTTCCAAACTGTCTGACATATCATGAACTATGGTATATCTGATCACTTGATAACAAAAAGTTTAGAGTTCGAATATATGTTTCTTCTCCCTGTTTCTTCCCTTGTTGAATGTTGACACATGTTACATGATCCTTGGAAGAGATTTCTTTTTCAAAAATTTTCCCTCGGTCATTCAAAATTGGTTGACTGAGTTTGAATTATGTAGCTACAGCAGTTTCGTAGCGCGCTACGAAACTGTTGTGCGTTAGGAATTATCTTCAGCAGTTTCGTAGTGCGCTACGAAACTGCTGTGTAATCACCATAACATAGCCTAATATAAAAATTTGCTATCTTGAGCTTCTTTATATTCAAACATCCTTTTCAACTGCTCCAAAGCTTTTCAAAACTGAGTGAAAATGTATGATTCCTCAAGAAAAATTATAACAAGGAAAAACCATCAAAATTTGGAACATAACATTTTTTGCTGTGTGGCTTCCTTAAGGAGATTTTTTTCTGCTGGGCTAACTGCATTTTTAAGTCCTCAATTTGCTTCTTCATGACTCTAGTCCCAGCGCTCAGCTTTGTATTGACCTTTCTGATGAATTGTGCCTCCTTTATTGTAGGGACAGTCCCGCTACAAAATTGAACATTAAAGTCGACCACCTCTGGTATTTGAAATGTTTTGTCCTCCCACCGAGCTTGCATTTGGTTAAAATAAGCTTCTTTTATTGCATGTTTTCTGGAGGCTTTCTTCAGTCTAGCAATTTCAAAGTTTGCCAATTCCAACTTTCTTTTCAACTCTTCAATACTATCTTCTTCCTGAAGGGTAACTGCTTTACCTTTATCTTTTCCTTCATGAGACTGTGTTATCTCCTCTGTTTCATCTGCTCCTGGTAGTGTCTCCTGTATGTCTTTGAAATTCCTCCTTATGGGTCTTATTGGCCTAAAGACAAATTTATCAACCAGATCATCGAACTTGAGCTTTTTCGAGGCTTTATTTCTCTTAGCCTTGTCTTTTCCTGACTCTATCACATTTGCTTGAACCGGGGGAGACTCTTTAGTATCAATTGCTTGCAATATGTTGTTAAGACTTCCCTTTGAAACTGGGGTGTCTTCAGTCACCACTGCTTTTCCCTTTTCATTAGCTAATTGGCCTCTTGTCATTCTTCTCTGGACTACTTCACCTGTGGGTGATTCAGGTGCACTCCCTCCGATTTGAATTTTCTCTTTCTGGGATTGTTGGGGTGTATCTTGGATTATCAGTGGCTTGGTGGGGTCCCTTACCTGTTTCCTAGCCTTCACCTTTATAAACCTCCTGGATCTTGTTTTTGCCTGATGATCACTTGTTGCTAGCAAGTCTTTTGTACTTTGAGGACTAAGACCGGTCTCATTCCTGAAACCAGACATGAAGATGAACGTGGGCCAGTCTCTACCTACCTTCTGGAGTTCATGCAGAACAATCAACTTAACCAATCCATGGTGGAACAATGAAGTCTCACAAGCCTCTTTCCTTAACTGTACCTTATCACACATTTTGCTTAGGCTACAGAATAAGTAGAAAGGTAAATTAATAGATGTCTTCCCTGTGAAATGCAACAGAAGTTTAAAATGATATGAATACACCTTATTATATCTCCCTTCACAGGTAAGGTACTTCTGTATGCAGGTAAGCAAATTGGCATACGAATCCTTGACATAACTCTTAGGAACAGACTTGTTTAAATCGGAGTTAAAGAACTCATGCTTCAGAAATTCTTTACATGGGTTCATATCAAATTTGAAATTCTTAAACCAAGTTTCTTGCCCCCTTGGAATCTTCGTAACTATGGATATTATGTCTGGTGAGACCTGCAGTTCAAGCATACCAACCTTTGAGTTCAGAACTATGAAATTCAAGGAAAATTCCTTGGTGACTTGTGCATGACCTCCCTGGAGTTTCTTGCAAAAATGACAGCATCCAGCTTGCTTGAATGCATGTTCAACTTCTCTGTTCTTCAATGTTATGTCTAAACCTTTAGGTTCAGTCCTCAAACACCTGCCTGACCTGTGACTCTTTCTCTCTACAGACCCCTCCATGAATCTCCAGTGGAATGATATGTTTGATGACCGAAACTGTTTCAATCTTTGATCTCTACCTCGCTTGATAGCTGCCTCACTTGATAGCTACCTTGCTTGATAGCTACTTCGCTTGATAGCTGCCTCACTTGATATGCAATGCATTCAAATTGAACGTTTGTAGATTTGTCCCTTATGCAATGAATACAATCATGATTAAGACTGTGAATACCTGACTTTTCTTGGATCTTGCAATCCGAGTGTAGCAGAGTACCTAGCGACTGTAATGATGGAGATAAGCGGTTGGACATGATATGTGGAGTGTATAAGCTGACAGTGGATGATGCAACCATAACTGAACTTGACAGATTTGACAGTTAGGAAAGAGTTGCTGCGGATTGCACGAATCTCCGATTTCATAGCACAGTCAGCGCAAAATCTGGATTATGTGCTACGAAATCACCTAAAACATGTTGCGCTGCAGAAACACCTAAAACTGAATTATGTGCTATGAAATCACCTAAAGAGCTTTGTAGCACATAATAACCTTTGAACAAAGCTGACACATGGAAATTGTGTGAATTATGAGATCAGTGGTGAATGAGAATGCATAGTAGATTCCTAAGACTCAGACTCTAAGGCAAACAAAAACTCAAACCTAGACTAGCACCGAATCTTTACCATCAAACTAATGTGAGCAGTTTGGGAATTAGAATTCCTAAGTGATAATAGGATACATATTGAATGATGTAGGTACCATTAAGCAATATGTTGAAAGGGAAACACTTGGGAGGAAAATTTATTTAAATATAAGATATCAACTTCATGAGGTTATGCAAAGAATGGCACCATATATTCCAAAGGGAAAGTTGAAAGACACATTCCTTGATACATTGTATGTCGTGCACTTGAATTAAATGAAAAATTGAGCATGTTTCTTAATGAAAGGCATACTTGAATTTAAGCGCATGCTCAAGCATTGGAACACACACACACACACACACATGGTTATTAATAAGACACTCTCAAAGGGATACCACCAAGTCTTGTGATTCATGAATGACACATCGTGGGATTATGCACACAATGGGCTATTAGAACAATAAACTGAAAAGTGGAAATTAAAAGAACTCATGTCAAGCACACGACAAGGAGACATTTTCCAAGGGCGTTGCTAATATTACATTGATGTGTCTATATTTAAAGGCGCCATTGGTTGAACAATGTAATGAGAAAATTGTTGAAGACTGCACAATGGTCGAGAGAGTCAACAAGTTTTAAGAGCCAACATGTTGATGGTGCTAGATCTTGCCAACATAAAGGGGATCTCCCCAGTATGAGGTCCCAATTAAACCTCACAACGTTTGGTATAGGAGTCCCATCAAGAAATATGGCTCGACTGCCATTAACTTAGGTTTTTTCCTTAGCTTAAGCAGTTAGCATGAGAGAGTAGCACACATGTGCTTTTGAATGAGCAAGAGAGCGTGCCTTGTGAAATGTTTGATTGTAGATGTATCAAGGTTCTTTCACTACAAGGGAGAGAAAGTGAGCCTCTAAAAGAAAATTAATAGTACTAATCTAGTGGAGACACACACACATAAATGAGGAAGAATCGTTAGACATCAAGATAAATAGTTCACATAGATGCAACAATCATTAAAATTATCACAACAGATTTCCAACAAGTTGAGCACCAAAGTCATCGAAATGGTTCAATTACTTTAGTACATAAGGAAGCCAACATAAACCAAAAACATTAGAAGAGTAGTCCTAAAAAATACACAATCCATGCATTAAAATGTGTTGTCCAAACGACTTCAATTATTAAGCAAAAGTTCCAAGATACATAAGTACAATGAACATCACTAGCTTCAATAGTGGAGCATTAGAGCCACAACTTTCTCCCCAAAAGTACTATCTCTATATCTCTAATGCCTTATGGGAGAAGCCAAGGTTAATTTGTTTTTGTTTCATAAATGAGGCTCCTTTTATAACTTGAGGCATGACCTTTCATATCCTCATGACTATGAGTTTCACATACGACTTTTCAACTTCTAATGACTTTTGGGCTTCTATATAACTCTTGGAAGTCCAAATGACTTTTGGAATTGCCTAAGAATCTTTGAATTACATGTATTTTGTACTTCTACACATGGCTCTTTTGTCCATACATGAATCTTGGACTTCTTCTCCATTGTATTTACAATTATTACATAATTACATCATGATGTCCACATCATCATGTGGTGTGAATATGACAAGTCACTAACATTGATGACTTGGACTCATAGTGACTGATGATGTGGACTTTCTTAGTAGGTGGCAATTCTACCACTTGTATCTTTGATATTGCATGCAACTTCGATGTTGTTGATGTATTCACCCTCCAAAGGGTCTTTGATCACATGGATTCTTATGGGCTGATTTGATCATCATGATTTCAATGTGTTCGTCATTCTTGAATGCTTCCTTTCACTTACCTCTTTTCCCGATATTCTTCATGCATCTTTTCCATGCTATTCTTAGAGTACCCGCAACTGCAATCATTCATGGCAAGCAAACATCAGCCTGGAAAATATCTTTGTTGGAAATAATACTGAGAGGGGGGGGTGAATCACTATTATCAAATCAGTAAAACTTTTTCATTTAAATACTCAGATTCATATACGCTACTTCAGTTAAGGATATCCGCGTACATACGCGACTGTGTTAAAAGAAACCAGCGTACATGCAGTAATCTTATGATTCAGTTAGCTTATCTTCAGTAAATGCATCAGAACATTATTAACCTTATTGATAGTAAGCAGAATAGATCATCACACATAAAGAGCACACACATGAACACCATGATATAAGGTGGAAACCCAACGTGGGTGAAAACCACCTGCTGCAAGTCATCTCAATCTTCTTCTTAATAAGAAAATCCTTTTACAATATTTTGTACTGGTGCAGCCTTATACCAGTACGGGAGCTACAACCCCCTTTTTCTCTTGTACTAGCTGATCCATTTACTAGTACGCAGGCTACTACCTACTACAATGCTCCAAAGATTTCCTTTAGCTCTTGTACTAGCTTAGATACTAGTACGTAGGTGCTGACCTACAATCTCCTCTCCTCCAGGTACCACGTTTCATCAATTTTCAGACTGGATACACTGAAGCACAACACATAATCTGAAGGCCACGTTTCATCAAATTTTCATACTGGACCCATCAATATCATTGAAGCTCACAAACACTTAGCAACATCAATATCCAATACTGAAACCCTGTCAATAAAAACAGTCACCAGAACACAGAGCAGAACCCTGAACTCTGCAACACTATTCAGAACCAGCTATATCATCAAAATCATGCATTAAAGTGCATACGCTACATGGACAAACCGAACCCGCGTACATACGCGCTTTTGCCAAATCCAACCCGCGTACAGATCTATAAATATTCAATCATGACTTGCAGCGATTTCAAACTTAAGTTATACCCAGTTCAGATCATTACATGCGTCAGTATGCAGATCTAGAATAAACATAATCAATCATATAGAGATAGTTCATTTCAAACCATTTGATCCCGATCTCTCCTTAGATCTTTGTTCTCCATCAACTTGTGAGATCCCTCCTTAGCTTAGATCAAGCAACCCATAACCTGCATACTGGATCTCATCCTTCAT